>JAQQPU010004376.1:0-17070 GCA_029168905.1 Artemia sp. Kazakhstan ARC1039 | reverse complement strand
GGCCGGAGCGCTGTGCATGTTTGGGGGGCAAATCATCCGATCCTTCTCGTGCTTTCCTCCCAAATTTCCTTATGTACTGATTTGGAGCTGGAAAGTTTTCTGTGTACGTAGTATATAAATAGAGTGATTAATCTGGAATTTAAATATGTTGTTAGTTGTTACCACTGACAGAAGAGGAGGCGGGATAAAAAATAAAAATAAAACATTAAATCCATATGGATTTACTTTATTGTTCTGTTTTTTTACTTTTTAATGTGTTATCGTTCCCGCAATCTGCTCGTACAAAACTGTAACAAAGAAAGCTATTAAATGTTAGTCCCTGAACTTCAGGGCCTACATTTCAAAAGTTGCGTTGTCCTGGACTTATTCCACTTTTTGGTAGAGCTAAAACGCGGCATTTGATTAAAATAAATATATTATATTTCTAGCAAGAGTCATTTTAAATTTTCGCTATAATTTTAGTATCTTCACTTGATTACACTTATGGTTCTTTGGATTCTGGATCTTGTGCAGCAGAGTAAAAAAATGATAAGGCAGCAAAGAGTAAGTGACAAATAAAGAGTAAACTGAAGAAGAATAAAATATCCCTGCGTAGTGATTGATAAAACATTTACAAATGGAAAACAGATCGGAAACGAGCTTACCTCTCAGATACTTAGGTCCAGCTGTAACCAGGTCGACGACTTTACACTGTTTGCAAGACTGTGCCATGTAATCCAGTCCTTTCTTTGCATCCTTGCCATAAACCATTACAATAGTGCCAGATGACATGTGGACAGAAATGCCACGCTCAGGTGCGTGAGTCTTGAGGGCAAAAGTCAGAGCCTGGTCTGCTGGGTTGAGGCCAATAACAGCGTTCATTGGAAGATGGACTCGAGACGATCTGTATTTAATAGCGCCTTGTGACATTCCAAGTGGATTGTAGGCAAACATATAGTGCATAGAGTATAAGCGGAGATCACTGTTCATCTCAATGTTGTATTGTGGTAGTCTTCCTTCAGCACGAGAGAAACTGTCCTTAGCAATTAGGTGTTTTGGGTTAGCAACTCCGACAGCAATAGGTACACCTAAATCGTTAGGACGCCAAGAGAACTGACCACTTCCAAGAAGGATGCCTTGAGCCTGGTTGCGTATGAGGGTGATGACCTCCTTTGCCATAGCACCGTAATTCATGCCAGCTGAAAATGAAGTAAGTTAATTCAGTTATAAATATGAAGATAGATTAATACCCTAGAAAAAAATACGAAGATCTAATTTGACAGGAGTAGCTTAGTTGCGAACTTAAATTGTATTTTTGGATTTTATTTAACTTCATTTTGTTTTATTCTTGTAATTTCTTTCAGTTCTTCCATGTTTTTACTGCTTTAATTTGTTGTTTTTAGCTTTTCCATGTTTTTGTTTCTCCTCTGCGCTTAAGGCACATTTTTGTATTCACAAAAATTGAAATTCAATTCAATACGCTTTTATTTAAAATGCTCGTTTGATTACATTCTTGTTCACCAATTCATGATCAATTACTATAGTTATTCAAAGAAATTTTACAAGAATTCCCAGTTGATTAGACGTTAAATCAATTCCCGTAATTAGTTTTTAATAGCAATTTTCTCGGCACTATTTGTTTCCAGATGTCAATAGTCTTGAGAATTAGATAATTACATCCTGTATGGCCTCTGATTACTCTGGTTATATTGATAGACAAATGGTCAAAAAGGACAGACGAGAAGTTTTCAGAAGAAGAATGACTTCATAAAATAAAGGATAGCCATGAACGCACCCTCAGTAAAGATGGTTACCCTCATAAGGGTGTGGCGATTGTGCCTTAAATCATCTACCACGTTCAATTCTACTGACAGGGTTGTGAAACCCTTTTATAGCAAAACAGAACCAACTACAGTAGCTCATGGCATAAACCCTGTGGTGGGTTCAGGAGCTACCTTCCTCCTTAGCTTTGTTGCAGTTTACTCACTTCTTTCCGCTTACTTTTATTCAAACAAAATAAATAAAATATGAAGCAAAAAAAAAGAAAAAAATTTACAGACTGAATATGTTGAGAAAAAAAAGAACGTCGACATTCTAGGCAGCCCCCTCCCACCCTCTTTTCATACGATGGATATATCACTGCATAAACTCTATAACTTTATTATATAATTCATTAAAATGATAAATTTAGGATATGCATTGAAATAAAACTAGCACTTACGTCCTCCAGCGGCAGCTTTGAGTTTTTCGGAATCCAAGTGACGATAGAAAACAGTTTGCTGGTTGTATCGTATGGCAAGCTCAATCTTAAATGGATTCTGAACTCTGGGAACTACGTTGAGCTGCTTAAGAACGCCTTCAAGGTCAGAAAGCTTGAAAGCCTTTGGATCAAGTTTACGGAAAACTTTGACAAACGTGTCTTCAATTCCTTCAAGACGAAGCATGATCTGAAACAAAAGAACGTGGTAAATTTAAGTCAAGTAACTTTTAATTCTGACTCCCTCTATCTCTGCTTATTTTCCATTTTCATTGATCCTACCTATACCCTTTTTTCAATTTTGTTGCCATTTTTTTCCTTTCTATTTGCTATTTTCATCTCAACCTAAATCTTTAATGAATAAAAACTTTGTACAACTGAAACTATTCCCTATTTACCGACCACAAAAAGAAAAATTATTCAGTTGGCTTCAGTAAGCAAAGTTAATGATTTTCTTTAAGGCTACTAAACGTTATTTTGATTTCAACAAAAGTATTAGTATATTAGTCCCTTCGTGATTAAACAATACAAATTAAATGCTAATAAATATATAATAAAAATAACTTAATGTAGACAAAAAGCTTTTTGTAAGCTTTTGAATGCTTGAATTGAGCAAGTTTCTAATCATAATGATTTATTAAATAAAACTTCAATTTAAGCTTATGAGAACAGTTTAAAATCAAGAACCCGATCAGATTTTTTTTTTTTAGTCTTTTTTTCACGAATTTTTGAGAAAAACTTTCTTAAACGATCCAGGTTTAAAAAAAAAATCGAATTTCAAAGCAAGTATAACATTTCTTGAAACATATCATGCAAAATTGATTATCTTTGATATCAAAACATAACAAACATATCATGTAAAAATGGAATGTCTATTTCAAGCAACTCAGTATATTTGATATCAAAACATATCACATAAAAATGAAATATGTACTTCCAGCGATTCAATAGGTTTGAAATCAAAACATATCAAACATATCATTAAAAATGGAATATCTACTTCCAGTGATAATTCTATTTTCTAATTCTGTAGACAAAACGGGAGACAGTCAGCAAAGAACTCTAGATTCGCCAACATAAATGGTTACAAATTAAATACGACCTTGGTCATCGTTTGTGTAGTTACCCCTGTCTTTTCCCTGTAAAATATTGCTCTACCCTCCCTCCAGTGAAGAAATGAAATAATCTATATTGTTAATAGGTAAGTTAAATATTTACCTCCAATGGTACATAATTGTATTCACCAACTCTGTAGCCAACGCGGAAGACAGTCAGCAGGGGAACTCTAGATTCGTCACCATAAATGGTTGCAATTTGGATACCACCTCCAAAACCATAGTCATCATTACTGTAGTCATAATACCTGTTGGAGCTGTAGTTTATCTTTGTCTTCAAGTGGGAGATACGACGGAGAAGCAAGTTGATTTTATTGGCACTAAATAAGAAAATTGATATGGAATAATAACAGAGAGATGTTGTTTTCTTATGTGAAGCGGGAATTTTAAAGGGATTGTGGTTGTTTAAAATCGAAATTAACTAACATTCCCTTACTCACACCGCATAAAATAAAAATATTGTAACAACGTCTCAGATATTTATTTGTGTACATGGTAATTTTCGAACAGTAGTGCTCAAGCCACATCATCGCCCCACCTGTTGATAAAAAGCCAAAATTTATGGATGATTTTCAATCTCACTAGATTTTAATATTAAACTTGTCTTACAAAACCAGAAAATTTACCAGGAGTATGTTTTCATATTTTGTGTCAGATTCGTCACTGGAGGAATGGGAAGATAAGTCTACAAACCTAGATGATGACAATAGCCAAGTATGATTGCGAAATGTGGGCGCTTCGAAAAACGAAGACGGATTTCTTGGACGTTTTCCAGAGGAATTGTCTACAAATTCTTCTGGATACCCTTCTGACTCAACGTATTTCAATCAGGAAACTGTGCGAAAAATGTGTTTCTATTCCGCTTTCAAGGGCTATAAAGAGAGAAGGGTTGAGATGGCTACGACACGTTCTGCGGATGAAGGATGACAGATCGACAAAGATCATCTTTTTTGGCCACCCATATGGGTGGCCAAAAAAGATGACCAGCAAAAAGCAGGTCATCCCCAAGTGTTAAAGGTGAAGGTAAAGGATGCTGCACTAGACCCTATAGTCAAATCTGGCGGTGCCGATCCCCGTTTCATGATCCTTCAGCCAGGAAGAGCAATGGGGGAGGGGGTTGGGGTTAGTCATCGTGTGCTTTTGCAAACCCTTCCTGTTTACCTTCTCCAGATATATCCATGTACCCATTTAGACCTGGACCGACACTGGCTGAGCTTACAGAGTTTCGTCACTGACCCCCGTTCCAAACCGAATAACCAGCGCCACCAGGACTCAAACACGAATGGAGCGGGAAGAGGTCATAAGAAAGGATTTAAAGGAAGTTGGAGCCTCTTGGGAGGGTACAAAGATAGAGGTTTTGAATAGATTGAGATGGAAGAGGAATATGCGCAGCTGTATTGTCTTCAAGCGTCTTAGTGTTGTAGTGGGCTGTTAGTACCAGTAGTAGTAACTGACTTGACCCTCAAGAGTGACTATAATGTGGCTCAAATATAATTGCCTCAGTTCGATTTGGTCGAACTGGTGATATCGAAGTTGTTATCCAGTATCAAGTTGGCATGAGACCACTAATCCTGATAATCTCACGTATAATTTCTAGTAAATATTTATTCAAGTCATTGTATAGCAAATCATAATAAAATATTTGATGGAATTAAATATGTAATAATCAAGATATTTATATTAAATAAAGACAGATTTTAATGTTGTTTAGAGAGAGACTGGTTTTGTCTAAAATTAATGATAATAACTGTTAATTAAAATGTCTGAGGAAAGCTCTAGCACTAGATAGTAGTAGTCAGAAACGCAGATTAGGATCACATCTTGAGATATAAAGAGAAGGAAAAGATAACAAAATTAACAGAAACGACTAAACAGTATCAACCATTATATTTTTATTTTATCATAAATTTTACTTTTCAGTAATCATGATTTTGAAAAAAATGTTTAATTTTCCTCTTTCCCAAGCTTTCATTTCTTAGATTTATTTTTGCATTCCGGAAAAAAAAATTGCATTCGGATGTTTTTAAAAGGGTTTTCAAAAGCCAACCCTCTATACCTAAATCAATCTGTAAAACGAATGGTAGGTTTTCATACTATTCCATCACTCACAATTTTGGTCTAGTATTTTTTTTTTATGTTAGGTTTTTATCAAAATTAATGTGTTTTGCACATTTAAACAACAAAAAAACGCTTAACTGCTTAGGAAGGTTTTCTACTGTAGTCTTTTTTAGAATCCATAGTTGTGCTTGTTATTTTTTTTTTTCTATTTTTGGCAAAACTTTTCGTGCTTCAGATAAAGCTATTCAGACCAATTATTGCGCTAAAACAGGAAAAATAATAAATTGATAACAAAATTAATTTATTATTTTGTTTTAAATATTACATTTCTCGACAGCACCAATAATAACTATCATTGGCATAATTATCATGGTAGTAAGATAAGATAATTCTATTTGACAAATACATACAAAACATATTTGCAGCACGTGCTAGGAAAACTCCCGAGGGCTTGTTGGCAGCAGGTTGGAGTCTTGTATTCTAGATATTCTAAAAAATACTATTTTATATTATTCTACATATTAGTAATAGTAAATTCACAACATATACAACAGCCATCCTACTTACACAAAACACACGCATAAATGATAATCTTTTCCAAGAAAAAATCTTCTCGCTGTAGCCTTCGCGGTTACCAGAAGTCTTGCCTTCGTATTGCAACCGGTATCCCATACGCAGGGGGCAAAATTTATTATTACAAAAAAAAATCTCTAGTTGTATTTCTATATTGATGACCTAGATTCAATGTTCCTCGCGTATCATGACTGGAGATCACTATTAATAGAAAAAAAAATCGAAAGAAGAGGGAAGTTTAGTATTAAGATGTTTATGTTTAAAAATGCTTACTTGATAATCTGTTCTCTAATCTCTAATGTGATATTCATTAATATTATGAGTAATAAATAATTAGGTATCAAAAGCTTATCAGCTTTATTTTGAATTTTCTGATTTTTTTTTTTTTTTATAATACGACACAAAATTACTTAACCATATAGAGAAATATACTGGTAAAAAATTTAAAAATAAAGTAATCTAAGAATTTTCTTTGTAACTAAGTTTTTAACTCGGCGAAGCACACCCAGAGATCTTGACAATGTTGAAGCTATAGCATCAGTGTGTTTGATCACCCATGATAGATTTTCATCAATCATGAAACCCAAATACTTTGTTGGGTATTTGGGGATTGGGTATGTCATCAATCATAAAACATACTTAGTAAAACTATGTTTACTCAAGAATATATTTTGGAATTGTTGCAACTAATTTATAAATTAGGACATGACTCAAAGTTGGAGGTTAAGGAGTTTGATGTTCAGGATCTTGAGATCTTTCATATATCACTGTATAAAAATCCCAGACATTAATTTAAATTATTAATAATTGGAAAGTTTGATAACCATAACTGTTACTTTTACAGTTACCGAAATTACTGTTGGCAGCTTCCATAGATCATGTATTTAATATGCCACAATTTACAAATCAACTTTACCATCTGAGATTGAGGTTTTGATGAAAATCAGTAAAATTATTAAAAGCTAACGCAAAATTTCTGCGACTGCACTATAATTGCGAGGCTTAGCGTCGCGATTGTATAGAATACAATTTTGTACCGACTGGCTAGATAACGTCAGCATACTTACAATGGAGCAATGCATGGGTTCTTTGCTTGAGCGAAGCTCCTAAACGTTGAGACAACGTAGTTGACCACCTGTGGGTTCCTATCCCAGACAACGCCAGCAACGATTTGTTGTAAATCAAGGAATGTAGGCTTACTATTCATAATTACACCAACAGCGGCCAATCGGATCTCAGTTGGCTCCTTGGCATTGAGATAGATAGGAATTACCACTGACATAAGCTAAAAAGACGAGAGATGTTTTAACTGCTGTATCAAATTATTTAAAGTCCTTTTGGTAGTATTTTGAAAGCTTACCTTCTGGGGACTTTACTCCTAAGGCTGGTACCATCAATTTCGAATTGTGATTTTTTTTTTTTCGACTTGCTAGAGTTGTGATTATTTTTTGCTCGAAAAATTAGAGAGATGTAAGGAAAAGTGAAAAAAAACACACCGAAGCCACGAGAGAAGGAACCGGAACATTCTTTTCTAGTTCTTTGGTAATCTTTCTGTGACGAAATTTCAGCGAGTTTTCTATATAATTAGCTTCCAAGAACATAAACCAACGGAGCTAAAGCAGATTTTTATCGAAAATTTTTTGAAAACAATTAAGGTATAATATGATTGTTTTCAGATAATATGTAGTGACGCAGTGGGTTCAACATCAGTTTGGTAAAACGGGAAAAGGGATCAAACCTAGCTGTACCAACACATTTAAGGGCCAGGAATCTGATTCCGGTGATGACATTATGCGAAAACGCCTTTATATTAATCCTTTAATTTTTCATTTAATTTATTCTTTTTAATTTCATTAATCCTTTATATTAAAGTTTGGCAGGATTTAGGTAAGTAAAGTAATAAGCAATAAGGGTTTTTATTTAAATCAAACAAATAAATAAATCAACCACCAGAAGCAAACTTGTTTAGGCTATACACCTTTAAAAAAACCTGATATATACATCGCTATCAACAACGTAAAACAATAAAAGAAAAAATAAGAGAAAAAAAAACACGGCACAACCTCCTCCAACTTGGCGCAACTCCTAAAATAAAAAACCAAACTATAACTAATTATCACCGTTCTCTCACTACCACCCTCAAACAACCACAATAAAAAATAACCAAAATACAACTGAGAGACCACTCAAAAGAAAATCGCTAAGAAATATTATACTCACCAAAACACAGAGGTTTTAACCTACTCCTAGAACTAGCAATATTTTCTTCATCTTATAATTCATTTGGTAAACTATTATAAAACCTCAGAGAAGGTAGATAGAAATTATCAGAGAAATAAGCAGAAGATAGATATGTTTGAACTAGTGTATCGAATTATTCTAATCATCTTCCATAAAATAATTCATGCCTGTTAATACTTGTGGTTCTAAGCCCCCCCCCCCCCTGCCTTTTATTAGGTCGCACTATACAAGATGCTAATTAACGGGACTATAGTTTCCCAGAATTGAAAAATACCGTCCTTTTTTTGGTGAACAATCAATAATTTTGGGCGTAAATAACTGCCCTTGCTCTTCCCCTTTCCACCAACATATTATAAAAAACAGGGGTATTCAACTAACCAGTGTGAATGTAGATTTTGTACAAATATTCATTCTAGTGTGAGGGGAATAGCCGAAAAGTACTCCTAAAATAAAGGAAAGATCTGTTTATTTATTTTTTTCTTGAAATTCTACACACAAAAATTTATATTTTTCATTGACATGTGAGGAGGTCGGGAATATGATAGCCAAAATAAACCTTGTTAAATTCCCATTATTTTGGGACATAAGAATGTACCACCCAAAATGCAACCTTTTTTTTACCAATAAAAAAAAAAATTAGCAATAGAAGGCAAGAGTCAATACAACTCGGCATAAGTACTTGAAAAAGCGCTTCTTTCGATACTGAACATCAATGTGGAATGTAAACTCTCAAGGATTTTTCCCCTCAAAGTTAACTTTTGATTCTAAAGTCTAAATATTTTGGAATCAACTTATTTTATTTTTTAAAATTGTATTTTTTTATAACTTGTTGCTTCTTTCATTAATTTAATTTATTGTAATAACTATGATTATATAATTTATTGTATCATTACTTAAACGCTTATGAACTTCGTCCAAGCCCTATCAATTAGCACTTATTATTGTCCATATGCTTTTCAGACCTTTCTCATAAAACCCCAAATTAAGCTTCAGTCTGGACATCGACATCGTGTGGGATCCCACCTCATATATTGAAAATCTTGCCTTTAGAGAATTTAGAAAATCTTATCTTTTATCTGTCGGTCATGAATATAAAAGAATTTCCAATAAATATCGATCAATCTGTCAAAATAAGGAACTCGACAGTTCATAATGAAAACGTAATCTCTCATATGTAACAAATATAAAAACAAACAGATATATCTTTTTGTGATAATCCTAGAAATTCTGACTTGCACTATTCTAGGCGGCCTAAAAACTACAGATATACCCAGACTACCCATAACGACCAGATATCACCATAACTAGAATTTACCCAGATCGACATTCAGGGCGTGCAAACGTCCATATCTATCCAAATTGGGTTTAGTTTGTACGGCCGTCTAAAGGTAAAAAGGCTTATATACACGAAAACTCACTTTCCGAGTTAGATTTACCACTGAATTCAGCTCAAAGAGGCGAATAGAATGGTATATGCAAGAATTTCCTAATAAAATCCCCTGCAAAGATTTTTCTGGCAAAAAAACGTATCTGCAACATTTTGCCCCGTTTGTCAAAATTGAAAAATCGACATTTAGCATTGTCAGCGAACTTTGGTATGTATTTCAATTACATAATTGGAAAGAATACTGTCTAAAACCAATACTAAGGACTTTTCACTTCATTCTTCTGTCTAATGTGGCGCAATGGTTGGGAAAAATGCCAGAGAAACTTGAGAAACTGTGAAGCCGATTTTTTCCGAATAATGAAAAGTATATATGCGTGTTTTTACATTTTGACGGCCGTGTACTATCATGAGATAAATAACAACTCACTCTGTCACGGTTGGTGTTGGCGAGAGGCATTATAGCACTAAGGGCGTGCAAACGTAGAGATCTATCCACATTGGGTTTAGTTTGTGCAATCAAACGCTCAAGGGTGGCGCCATGACCGAAATTCTTCATTGCATACATGGCAGTGACTTGCTCTTCGTAGGTTTTGGCCTTGTTGAATTTATCATAGAAAAGTTTTCCAATTCGGCTCACGGTCTCTTCACGGCATTTGCCAGTATGACAAGTTTTCTGGGCAAGGTGGGCGAAGCTGAAGAGGAAGGCTCGTTCGTTTTTCTCACTTGAAAATGGAGATTTTTTCAACCATCCCTAGAAATATGATAAATCAACATAGTTTGTCATATGCGGAAGGTTGTTCCTATTTTTTACATATATAACTTTAGAAAGTTATAATGTTTTGATGATAAGAAAATTGTTCCTTTTTTCACTTTTTTGTTGAAAAACGTTTTAAGATTGAATTGCTTGATCAAACAGTTTGTGCAAACGAACAACTCGGCCGAGTAAGAAGTGACTCGGCCCAATAGTAACCGAAACTATAAAAAAAGAAATCTTGTCAACAATAGAGGCATCAAAAGAACTGAATTTTTATGCTTATTCCAGAAAATATACCTTTTTTTTCACAAATGGAGGGACGCCTCCAAAAGGTCAAGAGATCTTAATGAAAATACCACCATCGGATTCAGAATGTCAGAGAACGATACTGTAGAGGTTTCAAGTTCATATTTGCAAAAATATGGATTTTTTTTTTTTTTGCCAGAAAGATCGCATGCCCCCTGTTTTATCTCCACAACAATAAGAGGGTCCTTTACGTGACACAAAAATAGTGATTGATAGTAATAAAGTTTCCTTAACTTGGGAGGGCTGAGTAAAAATGTGTAACAAAAACAGTTACTAAAGTATTTTAAACATATATTGTAATCTATAAATATATTGCTATGTAATGTGAATTAACATAAATAAAACAAAAAAACAATGGAGTCGTAAATCATTGTGGACCCTCTCTTAATGTCGCAGATAAAGAATATATAATTAGATTAAAATGTAATAAAAATACTGTAGATAGTTTATTCTTAAGTTTAAGTCGTTGGCTCTTAACTTAAGAGCGGAGAATTTGAATAATATTTTTTTAGCATTAACAAAAGGGTCACAAAACCGCAACTGGTGTATCTAATATTAACAAAAAAAATAGTGGTCCGGCATAATTTAAACCGGAAAATTTTTACTCTGCCCTTGCAGAACATATCTTTGATTTTCCGGAACATACTGTTTTCTTTAACCAAGCTAGTTCAATTTCTCATGACAAAGGTATTGTCCAGCACTACAGGGAAGCGGCTGAAATTTTTCAATACCAACATTTAGGTCTAGCTTTAAACACAGATTCCGGTGATTTAAGAATAAACGAGTCATATTTCGGCTTTATCAAAAGAGAAGCCGATACTTAGTAATCCCTATAATGAACCTTGGACCACTTTTCCAATCATATAATCAAACACGTGAACAACCCCTTAGGTCTCAAAGGGTGTCTACAAGGAATGCAATAATTAGTTCTCAAACATAGTTCTCAAACTTAAGTTCTCAAAACATAGTTCTCAAAACATAGTTCTCAAACTTATTTAATTGCTGGTTCGTTGTTTTTTCGCTAGTATCCGTCGATGGCAGTCCATAATTTTTGGGTTTTGTGCAAATCGCGGATATTGGCGAATGACTCGCTTTTATGGTTGTTAGGTATTTGGTTTTAATTCTTATAATTTTTGTCTTTTATTGAATTTTATTCATCTTTTAATTTTTTGTTTTTTTCATTAGTTTTTTGGTTCTTTTCACATTGACTTCCCGTTTTTTTTGTTTTTTTTTTTTCTTCGGCACTTTCCTTGAATATATTATTTCGTTTCGCGCTGAAGAAGAATGGCGGTTGTCCTCTCGAAATATTCGCTTTGTTTGTTTATTCAATTTTCTCTTGTTTGGCATTAAAAACCCTATTTTTGATCGTTTCCTTTTCTTATATAATTAAAATCTATGATTCCAAAAAATGCTAATTCTAAAAATGTTACAAACATTCGATAGTTCTAGACAAGTATCTAGAACGATAAAAATAAATCAAATGTCACAATGTCATTTCAGTTGATATTGAGCTTTCAGGATGTATGATTTAAATCGGTTGATTAGTTGAATTTGGACCCAAAAGAACGTTAATTTCAACAATATAAAAACTATTTTATATTTTTATATTAAAGTATACTTTTCCTTCTAAACTATTTAGTATTTTAATTATCACGAAAAAAATAGATGTCGTTACATCATTAAAATGTCAAAATATCATTATAATTGATATTGTTTAGTCTTTGTCGTTATTTCTATTGTTGTTTACTATTTTTCATTATTATTCCGTTCCACAGTCCATACCACGCAAATAAATATCTGAAGCATTATTACCATATTTTTACGTTATATGGTGTGGTTAAGGTATACCTCCTTAATCAGATTTCCTAATAAACCATCCAGTATTTTAATGGTACGGTAAAAAGAAAATATAGGTTAAAATAGGTGCTTAAGTAAAACCTAAATCTAACATAGATTAATTTCAGCTTACGTCAAATTCACCCAAGAGTTTCTCAGTAGGAGCACGGATATGGTAGGGGAACTCAGCAAGAACCCGACGGGTTTCCTGGTCATCAAGGTCTCCTTTTACTATCACATCCTTAAGGAACATAGCACCAGCACTGGCACCAGATTGTGCAGCAAAATCAAGGTAAAGTTTCCTAAAATAATTTTCTTTTTATTAACTATATTTAGGAATGATCATTACTACCATCTATTTTACTACTTTATTAAATAAGAAAAGAAAGAAGTTAACAGGTCCCCCAGAGCCATTTCTGGAGCATAGGGCGTCGATCAACGTTTCAGTTGCTGGGTCTATTTACAGGGACAATTAGCCAGCCTGTCGCCTAAAATTATTAAATAAGAGTAAATTTGAATATGGTTTCCCACGCTACTAGGGTTACATATCTAACTAATCCTAACTTCCCTCAACTCGCCGCATTTCAACGTATACCAAAAAGGGCATATTTTTAAGCTTGCTAGTTCTAGGGGAAAAGGATAAGAGGGGAAGCACGAGCACTTAAATACGGTTGATAAAGCTATTATTGCTACTCACAGTGCAGTGCTACGTAGAAGAACGAGAAACATTCGAAACGAACTTCATTTTAACATGTTAAAATGACCGATTTTTAGTTAAAGAGACAGGTTTGTTTTAACCCGACTTGATACATCCTGAAAGCAAGCAGAGTATTTTGCTGAAAATTAGCAGATTCTCAATTGACTATATTGTTAAGAATTTCTACAGTACAAAGCTTTTTTTCCTAGTGAGAAAAGAATATACTCAGTATACCTATTTTACCCTTTGGAAAGTGGTTCTTTTAACCTATTAAAAGTATAAGACACAAATAAACCCAATGACAGATTTGATTATTTGAAGTGGTTTATATAGATACATATCTAGATAGAACTATCTAGATTAATATATCTAAATAAAACAGGCAAATTACAGATGAAACCACAGATTTGATACATCCCCATTGCTGAAACAACATCCCAAAAAGGTAATAGATAATAAAAACTTAATAGATGGTATAATGTTATCCCCTCCCCCATAAAATAGGATCCTGTCTACAGGATTGTATGAAGTGACAAACCATAACATCAAAGTCCAGAGGCTTGAATTTCCATGAACTTTCATGCACAAGGTATATAAGCGAATTAAAACGTGTAAAAACGGACTGAGGCTTTCTGTCCTGCAACCACCTTTCAACCCCCGAAATTTCATTACTTTATGATTTTTCCGTATTCTATATTGTTCCCTTGTAATTTTTCCCTTTCATTTAACCCTTTACCCCCTACCCACTCCGCCCTGAAAAAAAAAATCGTGCAAGCATACCTTGACAAAAAGACAAAAAAAAAAAAAAAATACGATCCTACCATAAACATAATACAGTGGATTTTAGATAGGTGGTATATCCAAGGCAAAGCTACTCACATATAATATATATAATATAATTATAGCAGTTAGTTCATTATCCCTGCTCCCCTGTTTATCAGTGATGATGCACTTTATTTTCAAGAAAATAGCCCAAGAATAAGGCACATACAAAGGACCTTATTGGAAAGGGGGCTAAATTTGAAATAAATGCAAAAGCTAGGTGAATTATGTTTAAAAAATACAGAGAAAAATGTAGAAAAGATTGCAGAAATCAGAGGATGCATCGAGATGCGAAGCTCCTCTTCGAATGTGCATTCGAAAAATTCCGAATTTTTTCTATTCATTGATGCTCAATTAAACTGGTGGACTATGGAAGTAACTTGAGTGTTTCGAAACAGATTGTAAAATCTTGTCAAGACCATTATGGCTCGTCGATTTTAAGTTAGATACATCTTCACAAGTTCAATAATGAGTTTGAGTGCGTATTTAAATACGCAGATTGCAAATACTACTAGAGTATCACACACAACAGTACCATAAGTTAGCTTTAAAGAAGCTGATATTACTAATTTTCTTTTTCAAATGTTTTTTATATTGCACCGTCCAAGTAGCAAGAACTTTGAAGTCCTTGCTACGCCAACGGGAACTAAATATTTCATGAAAAAGATCTCCATAGGCAGTTAATTAATTTTACGCTTAGCGGGCGCGAAGTTTGAAAATAAGGAGCGTGTTAATAATGAGCAAAAAAGGAGGGAAAAATTTTTATCAACATAGTGTTCCACAAACTAACTTCTGACTGTTGAAGTTAGTTGCCATAAATTTAAGCAGTGCATTAATATATTGTCCATCTCAACAAGGATAGGAGAAATTCAATTTTTAATCAGGAAGACCCTCGCGTGCAGTCATGCAGTTTGTAGTAGCACCGGGTGCCGAAAAAAAAAACGTCGGTGAAAAAAACCGCAAAAAATAATTTTTTTTCGTTTTAATCCCCTTGGTATTTCCCAAAATTTAGAATAAACATAAAAATGCAAAAATTTTTCCATTAAGCGTTCAACTCATTTGATATAAGTACGTGGTAATGCATCATAACCGTACTATATACTTAAGTATATAAATAACACCAAGAGATTCTGGACATTAGCTCCCCTAGACAAATATTCCTATCAAATAAAATGATGAATCTTCCTTTGAATTTCCTTCATTCTTTTTATATGAACTTGATCAAATTGGTATCTGAAAGACTAAAACAGACTACCTTTTCTCCTTATCTCCTTTTACTTTTTCCCAAGAGCTCTTGAAAGTTTTGGTATCAAAGCCAGCAACCAACTGCATTGTGTCAAATAGTGTCTGATCTTGAAGAACTTTCTCATCAACAGCGCTGGCTGACATTGCTTTCTCAAGCTTGCCAATATTTTCGAGAACCTAGAATAAGAATTCAGGACAGTTACTTTCTATATTTACTTTAAATAGCAGGCTTAAAGTAAAAATAAAACTTATCTTGAAACTTTCTTTTATTATTAACCACAACTTTCTATAACAGGTAAGTTTTAAGAATTGTTCCTGCTTTTGTTTTTGAATTTATCTTTAGACTATCCAAAACTCAAAGCTTTGAGTCGATACTGCAATATTCTCTTTCGTGTTAGCTCCTTAAATCCCTGTGTACCATGACTAAACCTTTTTTTCTTCTCTAAGAGCCCACAGCCTCACTACAAAATTCTTTTATCTTCCTTTCTTTCAGTATTTTTTTCTGCTTTCCCCGTTTTATTACATCGGTCTGTTGGTCTACATTGACTTAGTAACCCGAAAAAGTTGGAGTTTTAATTCAATAAATTTCTCAACAGAGCAACCAAATCAACATAATATGGCAACTAAATCGATATGACAAGCAAATATTACTTTAATAGGAATATCTGCTTAAATTTAGGGTAACACAACGAAAGTAATCGTTGTAGCCTTGCTGATATTGACAAGATTCACCGGTTAGGCAGAAAATTGCTCTTATGACCGTTCTTTACAAAAAAATATACAGGCGTTTGGCACCTCGTAGCAAGATTAAACTTAAAGAACAAGTCCAATACAACTAAAATTACCGGGATTTGATAAAATGGAGGGTTCAGTACTGGAGGGGGGCCAAATACAGAAATATCAAAAGCTTCATAGAAGGACCAGTTGCGCCATGCAATAGTATTCCAGTTATATTAATTTCCAAATCGTCGTTTTTAAGCTCCCAGGAATTTCAATAGTATTATTCAGGAAGAGTATAATTGCATAGACTATCTACCTATCATCCTTACTGCCGGATAAACAAACTATGGGATATTTTGCTGGTATCAAATTTTGAAATATATGGGAAGACATGATTTTTGTTAATGCTGGTTTTATACCCCTCCCACCTCTAAGTTGGGAGTTCGGTTTTCCTTCTTTGTGGGAAGTTTTTCTCGGCTCATAAAAGTACTATAGGACGAGTTGACCTTATTACCAACCAGAAGTAAAATATATACCTCATTTACTTAAAATTCTAATGATAATAGAATTCCTAAAAAAATGAGATAATCTGGCATAATTGCGGGTGGACTTTTTAGTTTTTAATAATTCTGAAAAAACATAAGGAAACGGTTAGTTATGCGAAGAATATATGAAAATACCGCAAAAAAAAAGACAAAAGGTGAATGGATTAGAAAAATATTTCACCTTAGACTGAAGAGACTTGGGTTGTTTAGGCTCTTCAGGGTGGAAAATACTAAGATCAGATTCTGTAAGGTCAACATCATCTTGTGGATGAGGGGGCATAGCACGGAAAGCAAATTTAAGGTCACCAGCTGCTGAGACACCACTGACGTCAATTGGATTAGAAATTTGGCTAGGGTTCTTCCTCAAAGAGTAGCTTGAGCTAAAATTGAAAGAGTAAAATTATTCCATGTTTACAAAAAGTATAAACCAAAGTAATGATTATGCGTTAACCTGAAGTAATGTTTATTTTAGTAACGGTAGCTTTTGGTTACAATTTTTCCAGACGAGTAAACAATTGCAAGAACAGCGAGGATT
>JAQQPU010004375.1:1046-52618 GCA_029168905.1 Artemia sp. Kazakhstan ARC1039 | reverse complement strand
TGCTGATCAATGTCAGTGATTAGCCCGATTTTTTCCCCACTAATTTTCAGGATGAGGTCCATCACTAGATGAGGCGAAGAAAAATAATACCCCAAATCAAGATTAAACTCCTCATAGATTTTATCCGTATTTTTACACATAATGTCTAACAAAGTTAACACGTCACTCGACAAATACAGCTTGCAGTAGTCAAATCCATTTTTACACCCTCCCGCTGCCCAAACTTTTTTAGCAAAACTGTATTCCTCGGGGGTGCAACTACGATCGTGAAGACTGTCGTAAAACGATTCAATTGGAGGAATAGCCTCCTCGGCGAATCTCGACATGGAACAATAATGGTCATAAGGATAGATGCCCTTGACCGTTAACAAATCATATAAATCATTTGGAAATTGTTGCTTGAGAAGGGGGAAAGCGTTGCAGCCGTCATCGTTTTTCTGCACTTGAATTAATTCGCTCAATGATTTGGGAAAAAAACTGTAGGAATCTAAAAAGCGAATTTTATTCGTGTACTCAACACCGGCTTCAACAAATTTCCACATAAATTCCAAAACAAGCAACTTTTCCGCGGATTTAGGTATGATTTTGTACGTAAAGCTGTCTATCACCCATGCATCATCATCCACTGTTCCATTTCTTTGAAGATGTGCCAATGCAGGTAGCACAAACTTCAGATCATAGTTAGAGTTATGTATAAAAACCGGTAGAAAAAGTTGTTGTTTAATTTTTAAATTACACGAATTGTGAGCCCACCCCCGAAAGTTACTTTTTCCCGTTGAATTGGGGTCAATAAGGTGATTGTGGTCCTGCACCGCGTCTTTTGGGGCAAGGGCACCCCTACACACCCAGCAAATTGTTCCCTTTTCCAACGCCAATTGCTCTTTATCCGACAATGTCATCGGATAATTAGTATGACGTAATCGTGAAATTGCTCTGTTTGCTGTTTTTATTAAAGAAACCAATAGCTTTTCCATACTGCCCTCCTCGTCCATAGTCAAAAAAAACTCTTCCAATTGCATTTTATTGTTGGCGTCGCGACGGGCGTGTGCATAGGAACACGCAACTAGTTTGTGTTCCTTGACTATATTTGGCCTTGATGGGTCTGATACCTCAACCAGTCTTGTTTCACAATCCAAAGACATTTTATCAGATTGCAGAAGAGAATTTTGAAAATTTTTAAATTGTAAAATGTCTTTGCCTTCTGCCGGCATTTCTATTCTTTGATTTCCATGAAGTTTGCAATGCCCCATGTGATCTGAAAAAGTTCGCTCGGATGTGAATGGGGAGAGGCACATGGGGCAATAGAAACGTTCACCTTTCTTCACGCCTTGAGAGAGGAGTCGACTTATCGCCGTAACGGGGAAAAAATGACCATAAGAATTTACATCTTTGGGAGGTTCGTAAATAACCCATACAAAATTTTTAACATTTTCCACCATCGGTGTCCTCACTGAGTACAAAACCCCTTTTTTATTCGGTTTTTTCCCCCCATCTACAAATTCAGTGTCGTACTGGAGAACAACTACCCCCACCCCAAGATTTTCATTTGCTTTCTCGAATATGCTTATTTCTTTAAAGGACATCGGATATTTTCCCTCTAAACAATCAAAATTTACTTTAGGGAAATTTTTTCCACCGTTGCGAGCAAGTTTGTCAAGATTTTTCATTGTTGATTCATCTTTTAATGTCTTATGGGCCGCCGCTAAAAATGCATACTTAAAGCATTGAAGTCCAGTGTCAAAATTGAAACCCTGAACTCCTTTGGTAGCCGACAAATCTGGGTGGCATTTTATTCGTCGAGCAGCCCCCGCCCCCCTTAAAATAAAGTTTTTTTTAAATCTACTGAGATTCAGATCCATGCGTTCAATGTATAAAATGGTGGACCCACTCCCCCTCTCGCTAAATGTATCCAAAGTTGAAATTAGTTTATTTACCCAGTTGAAAAAGTTGTCTTCAAAATCGTTTAGACCTGGGTAAAAAGTCTGGTTGCCTGTCAAAAAATGAAAATAAAAAATGTCCCCAGATGTCCCCTTTTGTAAATAAACTTTTTGGTTCACTGATGCTTTAATTCCCCCTTGACCTCCCCATTTCTGGATCTGAATATCAATAAGTGCTCGAATTTTGTCGATATAGCTATGGAGATTTTTCACGGGGTCAGTTAAAATAATGCCAGCGTTTTCCTCGGGAAGGCTAAAATCTACCCTGTACGTTTGCAAATGGCTTAGAGCAGATTCTAACAGATAACAATCAGGCAATTCCGGGGACGTAGCACTGTTTTGATGTCCTGACCCTGTTTGTTCAGGACTCAATTCACTAATTATAAAGTTCTCATTAAAAATGTCCCCGGAAGAATTAGGGCCAACAATTTGAATAAGACTGTCCATTTCTTCAGCTGTAAATTGAAAATCCAGGGGGATATCAAATAACATACCTTCACTAACATCTGGCGAGAGGGGGCAATTACCCATAATACTTTGAAGTCCTGGACCAGGGAAGGCAGAAGTTTTCACAGCTTCCCCCTGAAACTAGAAAATGAATGGATTAAGTTTTTTTTTTCTTTTGACGAAAGTTTTATCACAATTATAATACACTTTTTTTTTTTTTTACTTAAAAGTTACCCCCCTCCCCAAACCCTCCCGGGGAGAACCCTTGGGAATCGGGAGCTTCCTTCGAGGTAGGAGGATCGATACCCTTTCCGAGTTGGAGGGGTATCGGATTTCACAACACTGTTCAAATAGAATAGTCTCAAATTTTTTTCTTGAAAACACCTAAGTGTTTCAATGAAATGACCAAAAACGGCTTCATCCAAATAATGTTTCTTAACATTGCTGCGAAGACATATTTGGAAATTATCAAAAAACCTTTTTCCCTGTGTAAATTGCTTATTGAAGATATACATCTTGCTATTTAAAGTCCGCTTTGCATGCGACCCCACTTAGAATTCAAATCGGATTAAAAAGCGATGGTAGATCTGATAATTAGCGGATGTATGCAAATGCATTAGGGCAAAAATACCAGTCTAAAAGTGCGCGTTAACTGTATAGTAGCAATTGTTTTCGCTTTTCGTTTTTTTCAAATAGTTAGTTTTTTTGTCTAAAAGGAATATTGGAATTATTGCATTAGAATGCATCTTGGTTATAAGTTACGAGGTAAGTTTTTTTTTTTTTTTCGTTATAGAAATGCATGATAAGCACTCCTTTATATATATATTGCTAATTTGGTTAATGAAAGAAAATTAAATAGCTTAGAAACAAATTTTTAAGTTTTTACTCATCAAAAGCTATGCGTCTGAGAAAATTTTGTCTTATTTTTTGAAAATAGGGATAGAAAAAAAATTATGTATATGCTTACAAATTCTGACTGGACTTCTATATCTGAACTCCTTTGCAAAACTTGAAGGGGTTCGAGCTCACATTCTTCAGTAGGCTGAGTTGAGACATTGTATAAAGTAGTCCATTCCCTTTTCAACTTCCTTCCAGTTGCCATGGAGCTAACGCGGGGGTCAGAGGGCTCTGTCACTATAAGTTGGGTGCTCGATGCATGATCCCGATCGTGTGTAACTTTTCCAGCGAATTTGATAACAGACGCTCTTGTGGCCTGTATTAATGAAGGTTCGCCATATCTCGCTTTCTTCTCAGAAGGGGGATTATTGCACGTCTCTTCTTCCTTTAAAAAAAAACAAAAAAAAATTTAGCATGTAGCAAAAATGTATTTTGGGTTTTTGGAAAATAATTCAGTTTATGTTAGACATCTAAAGTAGTGTAAAAAAACATCTTGATTTCAAAATCAGGGGTTTTGATAGTGGGATGGAGGGCCTTTTATAAACTGCTCCTCCCTCCCCCCCCCTCGTGACTGTATTTGTAAATTCAAACTTAAAAAGCAGTATTTGCGTTCCTTATTAAACAATATGGAGAAGAATTGCATGTGACAGTCAAATACTTCCGTATAGCTAAGCTAACAATGTTATTTATTAAATAGGGTTATAAGGTAACAAATTTTATTTTTGAGGAAATGGGGGGGGGGGGGGGTTTGAACGCATTAAATTTCAGGAAGAGATTCTTCAACGCAGACTGGCCAGGAAATATTTTCAAAAAACATCCCTAAAAAAAAACCACTGATCGTGATAAAAAAAAATCACACTGTAATAAAAAGGAAGCTTTTGTAACAATTAATACATTAAAAGAATCAACATTTTATTCTAATCCCAATTTACCGATCGAAAGCTAAGCACTTTTTCAAAAACATTCCCTAAAAAGGCCACTGATCTTGATAAAAATCACACCGTAAATGCAGACTGGCCTGGAAGTATTTTCAAAAACATTCCTAAAAAAAAGCCACTGATCTTGATAAAAAGGAAGCTTTTGTAACAATTAATATATTTTTAAAAGAGGTAACCACAAGGAAAGAATAAGGAAAGAATTTCTTCCTTAACTTAATGACAAGACATTTTTTTTTTTTTTTTTTGCAGACTGGCCTGGAAGTATTTTCAAAAACACCCCTAAAAAAAGGGTCATTGATCTTGATAAAAAGGAAGCTTTTGTAACAATTAATACATTAAAAAATCAACATTTTATTCTAATCCCAAATTACCGATCGAAAGCTGAGCACTTTTTTTCAAAAAAAACATCTAAAAGACCCATTGACCCCGATAAAAAATCACACCGTAAATTTCAACCTATAAGAGAATTAGAGGTTTTTTCAGCTCCTAAAAACAACATGCTTCTAAGTGTATAAGTATCCCTTAGTTCTAGTGTAAGGAAAGAATTTCTTCCTTAACTTAATGACAATTTCTTTTTAATAATGAGAATATTTTTTACTCACCAAAAATTGCATAGAATTATCCATTTTTCTATGTAAATGCTTTTTACAAAAAATGCCTGTAATCTCGAATATAAACTATTCAGAACTGATGGAGAATCAAATTTGAAACATGAATATATACAAAAATAATTGCATAACAATGAAACAAGACGTGCTGGTTTGGCTTTATCACCAAAAAGACATTGAACTTTGAAATTGCGCCATTCCCCATGGCAAAGAGTGTAAAAACCTGTAGACTGAACTTTGAAATTGCGTCATTCCCAGAGTGTAAAGACCTATAGACCTGTTTGTACGGGGGCGTTGTAGAATAACATGGTATTTGCTATAGCTTCCATAGAAGTATAAGTTAAGATACTACTCTTATTACGACAATCAAATAAAACAAGCCTCCCACAGGCAGGCTTGTTGTCGGGGCCCAGCCTCCAATTTTGCTACATAGTTTTCTTGTAGCCATACAACATAGTTTTCATAGCTACATAGTTTTCTTGTTTCCGCCATATTGACATTTTTCTGGAAGCTGAAACCATCTAAAAAGGTCACAACTTTAAGGAAGAATTTACATTTTTTCCTACGGTGGTTGTATGGAGCCTATGGTGACGCCATGACGTCATGAAGAGGCCCATATAGTCTACGGTCAGAAGACAAGCGACAATAAGAATCTATATTCAAAAGCCTGCCATGTAGCCGCGCCAGGACCCGGTGGCTACATATTTATTTGAGCATTGAAATAATTGAATTATTGGGCGCAAAATAAACTATGAAGCCAGTGAAATGGAAAACAAAGTTAACTTGAGTCACTTACCGCTCATCCCATCTGCCTGAACAACTTCAACTGCCATTTCTACATACATCGTTAAAGAGCTCCGTTGGAGCTATACAAATTTATTCCAATTCTGTACATCCCTGTAATGTTATCCTTAAATCCTAAGTTGACAGTGAAAAGAATTACAAAACTACCCCCGAGCAGCCTATCTCTGTCTGAGCCACCTCAGAATGTGTACTTAAAAAGCTTACTTACATATGTATTCAAGCGTATTTCTACTCCAGCTATCCCTGCGAAACAAGCCTTAAAATATACAATGTTACCTGTGAAAATGATTAAAAAAAAGTACCTCGAGGCAACCGATCCCTGTCTGAGCAGTCTCTGAATATGTCTGAAAACCTTACTTACAGCTGTACACGAGTTTTTCTCAACTCCAGCTATACCTGCGATATAAAGCTTAAAATAATTTATATTACCAGTGAAAAGGATTGCAAAAACTACCTTCGAGCAACCCATCTATTTCTGAGCAGCCTCTGAAAGTGTCTTTGAAAACCTTACTTACAGCTGTATACGAGTTTATCTCTGCTCCAGCTATCCCTGTGAAGCAACCTTTAAAACAAAATATCTTGCCGGTGAAAAGGATTACAAAAGATTCATTTTAGGGTGTTATAATTTCCATTCAGTTTTTGATGGGTATAACTATGGACCTTTTGTATTTTATTAAGGCAGCGGAGCATATGTTAAGATTCTTTTGTTTGGTTTTTCAAGTATCCATTAGGATGAATATATTCAAGAGTCCCTTATAAACAAACTTGAAATAAATTAAGGATACTAGTTGCATGAATTTAGAAAACATCGGAGAGATCATATGTAGTTGTCTAGCTTAATTTTCTTGCAGACATTTATTCATCGTTAAACGAAAAAATGCTTTGATCTGAGGAACAGTAAAAGCTCTGCTCAATGGACCTGCCCAATTTCCTGACAATGAAATAAAAGAAGCAAATTCAGAAAAATTTCTGTAAGTTTAAGTAAATTGTGTTTTTTCTTAATCTTACGTTTTGTGGTATAGTCAAGAATTTCCTTAGAAAGTAAATAAGAAACAAAAGAAAATGATGAGGTTACTACGGAAAAGTTCTTTTTACGGCCTTCTGATCAAAAAGTGTGTATCTTTATCTGATAATATTTCTAGCAGAGGGCTTTAGCCCCGTCCAGTTTTTCCTCGTGGCTATAAAACTTCTAATAGAGTATCAAAATCAAAGAGACTGTTAAGTGTTACCTTTCGAATTTTCTTTTTCGAATTTTCAAATTTTGAAATTCTTTCAAATTTCTCAATCGTTTTGCTGCTTGTAAAATTATTTAGATTGGCAAAATTCTAATTTCATTTAGTTTCCAGTATAGCTGCGCACCAAGGTAAGACTTCTCATACCTCTCATCAGTCAAAATCATAATTTAGTGTTCACATTTCCTTTAAGTTGTAATTGATTTCTGTTTTTTTTTCTGTTTTTTTGAAAATACATAAAGTAGTCTGGAAAACTCGGGCATAGATCTCCTGCAAACATTTACTTAGTGTTTGTAAACTCACTCTGGCCTTAGTTATTCAGTTTCTCGTTGATACGTTCCCATTTGATCAAAGTTATAATTGACTAATTAAAAAAAAAAAAATACGAAAAAGAAGTTTTTTAAAGAAAAGTGATTTCCATATTAAACTTAAGCTCAGAAGAAATATAAAGCCACAATAACTCAAACTCAAAGTGACCAGAAATTACTATTAAAGAATAAATGAAACCCAAAACAAACAGAAATTAAATAAACAATCATAGCAAAAAAACATACAACAGGCACTAATATAAATCAATCAATAAATCATAAAATAAGTAAAGCTTAAATCGAATATGCAAATAAAGCTTAAAATGAACAAAAATATTTTGCTTTTGAAGTATAAATGAAACCCAAAACGAACAAAAATTAAATAAAAATCACAGCAAAGAAACATGCAATTGGTACCAACATAATGAATAAATAAATCTTAAAACGAGTAAAGCTTAAATCGAACATACAAATCAAGCTTAAAATGAACCAAAATATTTTTCTTTTGAAGTATAAATGAAACCCAAAACGAACAGAAATTAAATTAAAAATCATAGCAAAGGAACATACAATTGGTACCAACATAAATGAATAAATAATTATTAAAACGAGTGAAACTTAAAATTAAATATGCAAATCTAGCTTGAAACAAAAAAAAATAACTAAAAACATGAGTTTGGGTTTTTCCTCCTCCTCTCAGTATCTTGAACAGCATTGGAAAGTGCAAATCAAATCAAACTAAATATTTGATATATAATTATATTAATTGTTGAAAGATAATCAGTTCAATATTTTACCGTAATTTTTATTTTCATTTTCAATGATTTAATAGCTGGAAAAGAAAATATTCGTTATATAATTTTTTTTCAGTGAAGCGCCTATGACACGGTAGGTTTTAGATTGTCTCATGTTTGTATTGAAACTGTATTTGTCTTGAATAGTCTTAGAAAGAACTAATAAAATTAAACTAAATATTTGATATATAATGATATTAATTGCTGAAAGCTCATCAGTTCAAAATTTAATGTACTGTAATTTTTATGTTTATTTTCAATGTTGTAATAAGTACAAAAGAAAATATTTGTTATATAATTTTTTTTTCAGTGAAGCGCCAATGACACAGTAGGCTTTAGATTGTCTCTTGTTTGTAGTTAAACTATATTTGTCTTGAATAGTCTTGGAAAGAACTAATAAAATTAAACTAAATATTTGATATATAATGATATTAATTGCTGAAAGCTCAAAATTTAAAGCCTACTGCAGCAAAAGTTCAAAATTTAATTGTACTGTAATTTTTATGTTTATTTTCAATGTTGTAATAAGTACAAAAGAAAATATTTGTAATATAATTCGCCATCAGTAAAGCGCCAATGACGCAGTAGGTTATAGACTTTTACAGTGAGAGAAGGAGGCGATACCCAAACTCTTGTTTGTAATTTTGTATTGATTTTTGTTTGTTTCTAGCTTGATTTGCATATTCAGCTGAAGTTTCGCCCGTTTTAAGATTTATCTATTCATTTATATTAGTACCTATTGTATGTTTCTTTGCTTTGATTGTTTATTTAATATCTGTTCGTTTTGGGTTTCATTTATACTTCAAAAGCAAAATATTTGTGTTCATTTTAAGCTTGATTTGCATATTTGATCTAAGCATTACTCGTTTAAGATTTATCTATTCATTTATATTAGTACCTGCTGTATGCTTTTTGTTTTTTTGCTATGATTGCTTATTTAATTTCTGTTCATTCTGGGTTTCATTTACATTTTAATAGTAATTCTTGTCCTTTTGAGTTTGAGTTATTGTAGGTTTCTATTTCTTCTGATCTTAAGTTCTGATCTTACTTTTCTTTTAAAAACTTCTTTTTCGGAAAGTTTTTTTTAAATTAATTTCTGTTCGTTTTTTATTGCCAAAGTTTCAAGTTTTTCAAAATTCCTTATTTCAAAATATTTTTATTCTAAAATCAACAGGTTAGGCAAGAAATAATAAAATTAAACTAAATTTGATATATAATGATACTAATTGCTGAAAGCTCAACAGCTCAAGATTTTGTTTCACTTAGGGCTGGATTTAAAGCTTTGACGCTTCTAGGCCCAAGCGTTTTTGCCGCTCTGTTTCTACAAGATTTCGGCGATATCCCCGAAACTTCGGAGATAGTGAAAATTCCGAAGTCTAGTTGGCCTATTGGTAAATCCTGGCCTGGTTTCACTGTGATTTTTATTTTATTTTCAACGTTGTAATAAGTACAAAAAATATTTATAATATAATTTGTTTTAGTGAAGTACGCCAAATACACAGTAGGCCTTAAGTTTAGTTCCCGAATCCCTGCCGAAAATCGGTGGCACGCCGCCGAAAATTCAATGGCGTACAGCCGTCGGAAATTTTAAGCTTCGAATTATTTTCTGAGATTTTTGAAAGGCAAATATAATGCAAAATCTACTGTCTAACGGTACATGCAAAATTTTGAATCCTATCAAAAGATTTTTCAATCTACTCGTCAACTATGAACTTTAGATTATCATTCGCTTGTTTCTGTCCTCTTTGCTACAATGTAACGTTTTCTAATTAAAATGAGCTTCGACTAGCCATGATATTCCTCGAATAATTTATAAATGTTTTAAAATATGCAAAAATGCCCCTAATCCACCAAGGCCTGAAGGCAAGATGGAAAAATTTTATAAGTAACCTCCCCCCCCCGGCTTACCCGTTCAAGTGAGCTGTCTCATGATATTCTAGGACCGCTGGGTCGATACGATTACCCCTGAAAAAAAAATAATAACACGCATCCGTGATCTTTGTCCTGGCAAAAAATACAAGTTCCACATTTCTGCAGATAGGAGCTTGAAACCTCTTTAGTAGGATTCTCTGATACGGTTAAACTGATGGTGAGATTTTCATTAAGATTCTATGACTTTTAGGAGGTATTTCCTTCTTTTTCTAAAATAAGGAAAATGTTCTCAGGTACGTAACCTTTGATAGGTGAAAATAAACTTAACGAAACCTATATATTTGAAATCTACATTAAAATTTGATTCTGTTGATGTCTATTGGTATCAAAATTCCGTTTTTAAGAGTTTCGGTTACTATTGAGCCGGGTCACTCCGTACTTACAGTTCGTTACCACGAACTGTTTGATTTCGCCTAATTCTTCGGGGCATAAACTGTCGACAAAAGTTTTCACGGTCACTTGGCGACACCATGTTTTTGGGACAGTTTTTAAAACAACGGCTTATATCGTAGCTGTGGTAGGTTTTTGAGCCTGATGCCTAAAGAAGTCATTTATGGTTGTGCTACTCCGGCTAATGCATTCCCCTAAACCATCAACCTAGCCTTATCGTTAACTTTAAATATCAGAGTCGAGGATACTGCAACGCCTATAGCGGTTTACATGGTGAAAGAATACCAAATTTTGGCAAAAGGATTACCTTCTTTTGCAGCAGTGACTAACATTTTGCAAATATCCGCTACATTGTCCTCTTATTTTTGTATGTTTTACCATTCCTGTAGAAACTTCTAGTTCTTCATACAAAACTTCCTTCGTTTTAATAATGGAATCTTGGTCATAAGAACGGGTTGCTTTGCATGTTATTACGTCCAACTTAACACCATCCGTAAGTGCTTGAGTAAGAAAGTTCAGCAACGGATTAAGCACAAACTTCTCCGACTTTACTTTTTTGCACAACCTATTTTTTTTCAAACAAAAATTCACCCCGTGTAAATCATACAAAGTTTTGTCCCATCAAATAGATGTCTCAAAGCAGCCGTACAGATAACCAGGAGCAAGGGAAGCGTCATTACCTGCAATTATCGCTGCAACTATGATATGTTGCCTAGATGTCTGTTAAAAAGGTTGAACTTTAGTATTTTTTTTTTTTTTTTTTTGGAAAACAAATCATGAACGTTCTTTTTTCATCAGGTATTGTCTCGTCAAACCCACCAAGGCCTTTGCTCCCTTTTCTTTTTCCTCATTGCCGCAAGTTTTCTATCCTTCATTCTTGATTAAAGACCGTGAAAGGTGCTGCTATTGCTAATACTACTGCTGGTAGTAACTCACTATAGTACTAAGTTGTCCGAGACCAATACGACTGCGCACCCTCTTCCTCCATTCCAATTGATTCAAAGCTTCACTCTTTACACCTCCTCAAGAAGCTCCAATTTCCTTTAAATCTATTCTTACGGTCAGTTTGGGGAAGACCTACTTTTCGTTTGGCCCTTGATGAATGGCTGAAAAGGACAATCTTTGACGATTGGTCATCCTTCATCCCCAAAACGTGTCCTAGTCATCTCAACCCTTTTCTTATTACAGCCCAAGAAAGTGGCATAGACCCACATTTTTCTTTTAGCTTGCTGTTTGAGTTACGGTCAGTCAAATGGGTACTCAAACCAACCATTGACAATTCCCCTAAAAATATCGAACAGATCATCCTCCGTCTTCTGAACCAGCCTGAAGTAATAGCCCATCGCCCATCGCCCTGGCCATCGCACTTTGTTTAGTGTTGCCAAATTTTGAAGGAAACACGCTTCGCCGACCGCCCAATCATTCAAATTGATTACAGTGTTGCTAATTTTGTCTTCTATAACCTAAAGAACTATAGAAAATACTTTAACACAATTACTTCAGAACAGAGGAGATTCTTCAGGCTGGTTTACAACTAGTTTGAAGTAATAGCCCGTCGCCCAGGCCATCGCCCTATGTTCGGTTCAGGCTGGTTATATGGAATATAAAGTGTTCGTAAGTCATCAAAAGCATTTGTAAGTGGTGTTGAGCATTTATAAGTGATCTAAACCGTTTGTAAGTTATCTAAGGTGTTCATAAGTGATCTGAAACGTTTACAATTGATCAAAAGTGCTTATAGTCGATCTAAAGTATTTATTAGTGTTCATAAGAGTTAACAAGTGAAAAACGTGTTTAAAATGATTTTGGTTGTTTGTAAGCAATCTAGAGTGTTTCTAAGTGATCTCACACTACAGATGCGCCTTTGAAGTGCCTAGAAGTGCCTAGAGCCTTTATAGAGATTTTTAAGTGTGTATAAGTATTCAAAACCTTTATAAGTGTTACAGAGCATTTATAATTTATCCAAAACGTATTTAAGGTATCAAAAGCTTTTATAAATGGTCTAAAGAGTTTATAGGTGGTCTAAGCCGTTTACAAATGATTTAAAGATTTAGATCAAAGATCTTTAGATCAAAGATCTTTAGATCTTTGAAGGCTCTGAACACTTACACACGCTTAAAAAACACATTTTCATATTCATATGTTTTTTCATAGTGCTATAAACGCTTTAGATCATTTATAAACTCTTTATAACACTTATAAAGGCTTTTGATCACTTAAAAAAGTTTGGACAACTTATAAACACTCTAGAACGCTTATAAAGACTTTGAATACGCGCATAATCTTTATAAACGCTCTAGATCACTACCAAACGCTTTAAAACATTTATAAATGCGAAGCCACATCTAAAGCGTGAGATCACTTATTTAAGCTTTAGATTACATATAAACGCCCAAAATCACTTAAAACACTACCGATCACTTGTAAACCATTTGAAGACAATACCTTAGAACGATTATAAGCATTTTTTATCTGCTGTACACGTTTTAGATAACGAATGAACATTTAGATCACTTGTAAACATTTATAAAACTTTTGATCACTTAAAAGGCTTTTGATTGCTTAAAAACATCTAAAAAAATTGAAAACGCTTTAGATGACTTATAATCATTTCTAAACGCTTTAGATCACGTATAAACACTTTAGATTACGTATAAACGACTTCAGATCTTACTTTTTTTCACATACGCATGAACGATTTAGATAGACTATAAAAACTTTAGATCACTTATAAGCGCTTAAGAACACTTATGAATGTTTTAGTACGATTGTAAACGCTTACACTTTAAATTCTCTTATAAATTCTTTAAGTCTCTTACAAACGCTTTAGATCACCAATAAACGCTTTAGATCTCTAATAAACACTTTAGATCACTTATAAACAAGTCAAATAACTTATAAACGCTTTAGGTTAATGCTCTTAGATTTTAATGCTTCTCATCACTTAGATACGCTTAGGTCACTTAAATTGCTTTAGATCGATTATAAACACTTTTATCACTTATAAATGCCTTAGACTACTTATAAACAGTTTAGGTCTCTTTTAAATCCCAGGACATGGACAAAACCTTAGGGAACCCTATATTGAATTTTTCTTTCTTAAAGCACTTGTTAACGCTAAAGATAAGCTAAAGCACTTTAGAGTAGTATTGATGACTTACAAACACTTTAGATCCCTTATAAAATCTTTATATCACTTATAAACTCGTTAGAATCAGCTACAAACACTTTAAATTGCTTATAAAAACTTTAAATCACTTTTTTGCTTTAGATAATTTATAATCGCTTTAGTTAACTCATAAATTCTTTACTTAACATGTAAACGCTTTTGATCACTTATAAATGCTTTAGATCATTTGTAAACGCCTTAGAACACTTATAAACACTGTAGATTATTCATAAAAGCTATTGATCTTATAAAAACGTTTGAGATAACTTATAAACACTGTAGATTATTTATAAAAGCTATTGATCTTTTAAAAACGTTTTAGATAACTTAAAACTGCTCTTGAAGACTATTTAGAACGTGTTCACTTATAAATGTTTTAGATCAATTTTAAACGCTGAAGATTACTTATTAGCGCTTCAAATCACCTATACACACTTCAGATCATTTATAAATGCTTTATATAACTTTAAACACTTTTGATCACTAAAAACGCTTTAGATCACATAAAACATTTTTGGTCACTTATAAATGCTTAAGGGCTTTTAATTAATAAGGGCTTTAGATGAATTAATTTAAACAAACAAAGTTTTTCCGAGGGAAATAAAGAGCGAAGTTGAAACTAAAAACGAACAAAAATTATAACTTCACAGCCTATTTAATATAAAGTAATATAACTAGTACAAATAAGCCAAGTAATTACGTTTCCCTATGCTTTTATGATTATACAATACTAGCGCTTTACTGAAAACACAAGAGTCAAGTATAAAAAACAGGATTATTGATTTAAGAGTTAAAAGTGAGTATTTAGCCTGACAACACTAAAAGAATCTATAAAACTTTTCATAGTCTTACACCAGTTGTGACATTAGTAACTTTCAGTATACAATTAAAATTATCTTAAAAACATAAGCGTAAAACTGAATATTTTCTAATAGCCGCGAAGTAATTGAACAGCATACAGAAATATACAGAACAGCATATACAGAAATTAGATTGATTTTTCAAGCAGCATTTTGTTCTCACCAGCTATAATACTAATAATGGGTAATATACAGTCTTAAATTGTAAGAAATATGCTTTACTATAACTTGAAATGAAGATCAAATAAGACATAATATGAACACTGGAAATCCGATTATTTCTCTCTATACAAGAGTGAATATCAAGCTATGATACAAATTCTAAAGCTAGTCTATAGTCCTAATACTATCAAGATGGCCTTACTTCAAATATGTGTACAAACTAATAATGACATGACGAGACGCCATTCATTGAACTCAGCCATTGTGCAGAAGTGATACCAAATTAAAAGTAAGAAAATAAAGACAATCCTAAAATCGATTGTTGCTTTATCTTAAAAGGGATTGATCCTAAAAGGGATTGATAATATTTTGATTCTATAAAAAGTGTCCATAATCGTTTTGTTTTTACTGTACCAAAACTAATATATTATTTTGTGTTTTCAGTAAAGCGCTAGTTTTGTATAATCATAAAAGCATAGGGAAACATAATTAGTTGGTTTATTTGTACTATTTATATTAAAATATATTAAATAGGCTGTGAAGTAATAATTTTTGTCCGTTTTAAGTTTCAACTTCGCTCTTTATTTCCCTCGGAAAATCTTTCTTTTTTTAAATTAATCTTTGTTCATTTTTTTATTAAAATTTAATGCAGAAACAACGCTACCATGATCTTTTTTATTTATACGGAATAATGTATGTTCGTTTTAATTTTTAATGCCACCTCTTAGTTTCAGTTGAAAACTTGTTTTTAAAATAATTTCTAATTATCACCGATCTAGGGGAGATAAAACAGCTCTAAAAATACTGCAAATAACCTTGACAGCTAAGAAAAACTTTCAGTCTATAACATAAAGTTCATTATCCATACTTCACAAAACAATACATGTTTTTCAGGAACGTTTGTTTTTTGACGAGCAAAAAGCTGTTTTTACTCGGCCGACTTCGCCTGAAAAAGCCATATGAAGACAGGGGTTTATAAATCACCTACTGATGACCAAAAACTAGAAGGCTACTGTAACAAAAGAAAGCTGTTTAAGGGCTCATTTAAAAGCTTATATTTATACTTAATTGCTTTTTATAAATTTGATTTGATAGCACATTACCACAAAGTGCACTTTCGGTTGTTTCCCCAACTTTTTTAATGAAATGACCAAAAAAGGTGATTTCAAAACCTAGGCAAGAGCAAAAACTAAGATGGCAAGGACGTCCCTTCCCCCCAATTACCGTAGTTAGAACTAGTACAACGAACTTCATCACAGATTGAAGTTTGAATGTTCAATTCAAAACTTTGATCAATCAAGCTTAATTTTTGTTAGATGTTTTAGTTGAAAAGTTTTTAGTTTTAGTTAATTTGTTTTTGCAATAATATTTTACTTTTAATATGACTAGTAGATTTATAAAACTTACTAAGTGGGTCTGGAGGGGGAGTGTATGTGAGGGGATCTTGTAAACTTCCAGATAAGGGATTTGGACCATAATTATTGCAATGGTACCGTTTTATGCTACCAAACTCTTCCAATTAAGAACAGGTACCAAAAGTGCCGTTTTCAGTGCTATCTGGCACTTTTGGATGGTAAAATTGATAGAAAGCGCGTATATATGAGTAATAGGTTTAAAATCTGCCTTCCCGGGATATGCCTTCTAAAATGAGTGCATCACACTTACAAAAATAGTGGATTATCTGAAAAGTAATCATAAGAAGGGACAAATCATGATTGAAAAAAAAATCCAAGCTGGAATCGAGCGCATTATAATCTAATTTGAAGCCTAGCGCTACACTGACAGAACCACGTCTCTAATAATATAATTTAATATATTGGTATTTGCAGGACATTAATGTGTGTAGCTTATTAAGGGGGGCTGGAGGAGGAAGTTGCAGGAGCTGTTCTTGCAAAGCTCCAGTTAAGGGTTTTGGCCCACAATTATTTCAATGATACCGTTTTATGCTTCCAAGATTTTCCACTTAAGAAGTGGCACCAAAAATGTTGTTTTTAGTGCTATATCTCACTTACGAATGGTAGAATTGATAAAAAGCACGTAGATATGAGCAAAAGTTTTTAATTGAGCCTTTAAACATCACTCTAAAAAGTTCTAGTAGCCCACCCGCCCTAGCTTTTCCACTTGAGACATGGCACCATAAGTGCCGTTTTATTGCTATTTGAAACTTGCAAATAGTGAAATTTATAGGAAGAACGTAAATATGAGCAATATTTTTTATATGAGCTATTAAAAATCTATCTAAGATGCTCTGGTAGTCCGCTAGCTCCACCCCTCGAGAAAAGGCATAAAAAGTGCCTTTTTTTGTGCCATACGGCACATGCACACGGCGAAATTTATATAAACCATGTACATATGAGCAATAGCATTTGAATGAGCTCTTACGCATCTCTCTATGATGTTCTAGTAACCCGCTAGGCCTGGAAGAAAGAACAAAAAAAGACCGTTTTAACATTTTTAACTTTTAGTTACTAGGCGCTGTGGTTTGCCCTTTACCATGTTGCAGCTAAGGCTTCAACCATGACAAAGAGTTAATTGCAAATTCTACTCACAAACTATTTAACATTAAAATCTGTGAAATCTGATAGATGGTAGAATTTTAAAAACCTAGTAAATATAAGCAATAGCTTATAAATGAGCCATTAAACATCTATCTATGACGGTGTGGTAGCCTGCTAATGTTTCAGTAGCTTACTGATTAGCAGACGATTTATGAAACTTACTAAGGGGGCCAGGAGGGGAGTGTATGGGAGGGGTTCTTGTGAACCTCCAGTTAAGGGTTCTGGAACATAACTATTACAATAATACCTGTTTTGTACTTCAGAGCTTTTCCACTTAAGAAGTGGCACCATAAGTTTTGTTTTCAGTGCTATATCGCACTTACGAATGTAACATTGAAAAAAAAAAAAACACGTATATAAGAGTAATAGCTTTCAAATGAGTCATTAAACATTACTTTTATAAGTTCTGCTAGCCCAATAGCCCCACACTGTAAATTTTTTTTTTTTTTTAGATTCAACAAAAATTGTTTGTAATGTTAATCAACAACAAAATTGGAGTTTCAACAGCTGAAATTGAATATTGGAGATCATTTTGGAATTCCATGGTCATTATGGAATTTTCAGTTTGTTGAGAAACAAAAATGTTGAATTTCCATACCCAAATTGAATTTTCAATTTGTTGACAAAACAACATGTTAGATTTTAAGATCCTTATTGGATTTCCATCTTGTTTGCTGGATTTCCCGTTCTCTTATTGGATTTCCGTCACTAATGTTGTGCAGTTTCCTAGGTCTGCAGTCTAATATCTAATTTTCAGGATTCAGTCTTCCTTTCTTCTTTCTGAAGCATCAATAAAAACCAAAAAAATAATCTCATTTTTTTTAAAAGAACAGAACATTACAACAAAAAATTTCTCCCAGATAATATGACACCTCTTAACGGCTGCATTTTTCATGGTGGAAATCAGTAAATCAATGGCGTAGTAGCAGGCTAACAGAAGACACTTGAGTAAGAAATATCTTCCAATCAGGAAAACAGTGACACACGGACCTGAAATGAAGATGAAATCAAATCGAGGTACAAATAAAAGAAACACTTCCCCCCTTTTTTTTTACCTCCAGAGCTGAACGGTTGCAATAGTAATGCCACGAACCCTGTCTTTTCTGAGTACCTTTGACTTACTCATTAGATCTCATCAAATCTCTTATTCGCCGCCTCATCAAATCTATGTGTTATAACATTGAAACCTTGCAAAATAGATCTTCTGCTTAGATGAAGTACAACAAAATTGTTTTCAGCTTCACAACTTTGCTCAATCCCAATTTATAAGCTTTTAAAGATATGCAAATAAATTTCCAAAATTTTGGAAGAAAAAAATATTTATATGGCTCAGAATTCTACTCAAATAACAGGAATTGCATTTTCGGAACTAAACCTTGAGAAAAAAAACTGATAATTGAAAATTAAGGTCAAATGTAGTTTTGTCAAAATTTCGATAAGTACAGACCTGTCATATAGGCAAATTTAAGGACCATCTAGATGGAGAAGGAGTGGAGGTAGGTACTTCAAAATACCTTCCCGGGACATACATTTGTACTTATGTACTATCTGGAACACATGCGGTATATTATATAGGGAAGATGCGGGTTTCTTTCGAAACGGGTTTCTTTCAATAGAGAAATGGATTGTAAAGCGTGGTTTGTTATTGGGTTTACAATATTTAAACCACTGTTTTTTGGGGTTTAGGGGGAAAAAAGGTACCTAGGATTGGTTAGATATTTAATATATGGTATGCTTTACCCCCCTTCCTCCCTAATTTGCAAATATATAGCCAAAATTTTTTTATAAACTGTCATATTTTTATCCTATTTTGTTTTTGCTTCATTAGCATCAACCAAACATCACTTTTCGTGTGTATTCCAAATAGTACATAAGTACCCATATTTTAGCCTGTAGACCCATCCCTGAAAGTTTCATTTTTCTAAGCTAATCCCTTTCCAAGATAGTCAAAAGGGTACTTTCCCATTATGTAGACACCTCTAAAAAGTCAAGTTTGGTTAATGCTAATGAAATAAAACAAAATAAGATGAATACATAATAGTTTATAAACAAATTTGGGTCATATATTTGCACATTAGGGGGGGGGGGGTTAAAGCATTGTATATATTAAATACGTAACCTAATCTAACCTAGGTACCTCTCCCCCCTTTAAACCCCAAAAAACAACAGTTTAAATACAGTACCCAGAGTGAGAAACCCCTGAATACTTGTTTATACAACATCAGATAGCGTCAAATCTTCACTTTTGTCGAGTGGATGCCTCGGGTTTTTGTGACTGGTTTTTAGAGGTGTCCACATAATGGGAATACCGCCAAAAGTAGCTAAAGTAGAATTGGTACTGTTCTATTAACTGTAAGCCACGCAGAATATATGATAAAAGAAACTAGTCAAACCGGTTCTTTCAACAGAGAATTGGATTGCAAACAGTGGTTTCTAACTGCGTTAACAATATTTAAACTTCAGTTTTTTGGGGTTTACGGGGGGAGGAGCAAGATACCTAGGTTAGGTTACATATCTAATGCTAATGCAGACTGTCTTCTCTCTCTGAATCAGAATGTCTTCTCTCTCTGAACTGAATGCCCCCTAGGCAAAATCGTCGCTTCGTCGTTTAAAGGTATTTACGTATTATACGTTCTGTATTATACGTTTGTAGGTAGTTGAAGGAGATGATTTTTTTTTTTTCAAATTGATCTCAAATCATAACATTCGAAAACAAAATAAGAGACAAATTAGGTCTTGAGAGGAGGTTTAGTTGCCCTCCTATCTTTACGGTCTCTTAAAAAGGACACTAGAACAAAAAAAAACAACAAATAGAAACGCATCCATGATCAGTCTTCTGGCAAAAACACATAATACCACATTTGTGCAGATAGGAGATCATAACCCCCACAATAACATTTACTGATACGCTGATTCTGAAGGTCTGATTTAGATTAAGATTCGTTGACTTTTTTGGGGGTGTTTCTCCCTTTTTCAAAAATCAGGCTCCCTGTTTTCAAAATCCCTTACTCCATCAAAATCCCTTTTTCTTCTGAGGCTTGGAGCCTTTGGTGAGTAGATATTAAACGCAATGAAATTTATATATTTGCAATCTGCATAAAAACCCAATTCATTTAGGGTTTTTATGCAGCCCACCCAAATCAAAATTCCATTTTTTAGTTTCGGTTACAATTTAGCTGAGTCGCTCGTTAATTACAGTTTAACACTATGAACTGTTTGATAAAACTTATTGGGCTAACGTCCTATTTTTTAATTAATCCTGTAGCAAACCGGAGTTTTGGAAGCACGATTCATGCTATTACAGTGTAGTATTTCTGAGTCCAGTTGAAATGTGCACTATTTTAGAAAATTCTCTTTTTTGGGGAAGCTTTTGGTTTCTTTACGTGTACGTAAAGGAATGAAATTTTTTTAAATGCTTTTTGGGTCTCATTACAAAAATGACGTTCGTCGCAAAAACATAAGCTGTTCCGACAAAAGGATTTTCGTTATTAACTAGAAGAAATTGACTAGAAGAACCAATATATTTTCACCGTTAGTATTGTTAAGATTAGGGTAGTATCTTAAGAAATTTTCTACCTACAGAAGCTTACAAAAAAATGCATTTAAAAAAAGTAATTGTAAAAGTTAAAAGATAATTTTTGTACATAAATTTATGCGTGTTCATTTTGCAGACAAGAAGGCTCAACTTATTTCAAAGTAAAAATATATTTCCTTATTTTTATAATTATCTTTTTATACTCAAAATTCAATTAGCATTTCCTTTTTCTGCTATAATTCAAATATTTGATTTGAAATTATACTTACTTTCAATGGTCCTATAGTCAAATTTAAAATGATGTTCAAGAAACTTCAAACTACTCTTGAAGTTCAAACCGTGTTGATTGATATAACCTATTTACGGTGAATCCCTTTGAGAAATAGCAAAAAAAGTGCCATTATAATGCCATACGGCGCTTGCAGATGGCACAATTTATAAAAAACACATAGATATGAGATATAGCTTTTGAGTGAGCCATTAATAATCTCTCTATGATGCTGTGGTAGCCCGCTAGACCTGTTGAAAAAAAAAGAAAAAAAACAACAACAACAAAACGGGAAACAGATCAGTGCTACCGATGCAAAAAGAGTAATTTTCCTTGTTGTTCAGGTAGGGGGACTGTAACTTCCCTGTGCAAGGTTTTGACCATTTTGATTCCGTTGGTACACTTTTTATTTTGATCTGGCGCCATTTTCGAGGGGTTTGAGACTTTTTTTCGAAATCACCATAAATTTCTTTTCGCAATAAACTTTTACTTTTAAGACGAACCGAAATAATAGTTAACGTTCCTGAGTTAATGTCAGATGGAAATCTTTTTCAACTAGGCAGTTTTTTTCAAAGCGCGTTTTTTTAACTTTTGGCTGTGGTTCGCTCTTTACTAGGTTGCAGCTGCCGCTGCAACCATGATACCTTACCGGGACATGCTTTAAAAAATGAGCCTAGAAAATGACTGAAAAAAAAACAACAGCAGATACCGATACCGATATTCCCGATACGATACATGCGATACCAATACGCCCGATACCGATACGCGCGATATCGGTACGCCCGATACCACATACAGACCTTCCCCAGGGACTATGGAGGACCATATCATCATCAAAACCATATATATTGGACCTTTGAACTATGTTAAACAAAATGGTAATCTCACATTTTTATAGGACTAGTTGGGGGGGGGGGAGCCTGTAGGGAGGAGGGATATTGGCCCTCCAATCGTTTTGGTCACTTAAAAAGGGCACTTACAAATTTAATTCCCTTTCGAATGAGCTATTACACACCTCTCTATGATGCTTTGGCCACCCCCTAGCCGTGCTAGAAAAAAAAGAAAAAAAAGGGAGACAGATCAGTGCTACCCATGCAAAAAAGTCATTTTCCTTGGTGTTCAAGGTGGGTGACTATAATTATTCTCTGCCAGGTTTTGGACCATGCTGATTCCAATGGTGCACTTTTTATTTCGATTTGACGCCATTTTTAAGGGTTTTCAGCAAGGCCGTATTCAGGGAGTGGGGGGGGGTACCCGGTTTGAACCCCCCCCCCCCTCCGAAATTTTTGACCGAGTCGAAAATAAGTCGAAAATTAGTAAAACTTAGGTAAATATCAGTAAAATTAGTCGAAAACTGAGTTAAAATTTAGTAAACCCCCCCCCGAAAAAAATCCTGGATCCGCCCTTGGTTTTCAGGCTCTTTTCGAAATCACCATAAATTTCTTTTCGCAATAAACTTTTACTTCTAAGATCAACCGTAACAATAGTTACCATTCTTCATTCAGTGTCAGATGGAAATTTTTTCTCAATAGACATTTTTTTTTTAAAATGTTTTTCAACTTTTGATTACTATGGGCTGTGGTTCGCTCTTTACTAGGTTACAGCTGTCGTTGCAACCATGATTAAAAGTGCTTTACATCACTGGCAAGCACTTTAAATCGCTTGTTTGCCTTAGAAATTAAAAATCACCTAAAATAGCTAATAAATTCTTTAGATAACTTGCAAATGCTTTGGATCACTTATAAGGGCATTTGATCACTTAAAAACGATTTGGACAGCTTATAAACGCTCTAGAACACTTATAAAGGCTTTTAGCCCAGTAAAAATAGCGTTTGAGATCAAACAAATTGCAACAAAAATGATTTTTGCACCAAAAAATGCAGAAAAATCAGGAGAGCAACATACTAAAAGCCCACCAAAATCCACCGATGGGAAAAAGTTTGACAGGGGAAAAAAGAGGGGAAAGAGGGAAAATTCTGAAAAAATGCCAGGACCTCTGATTTTAGCACTGTAAATACCCAGTCCTACGTAGTTCAAGTCGCAGAGCTGGAATTCTGCATCAAAATCATTATATCACACCATCGGGAGTATCTGATAGGGTTAGCGGGGGAAACAGGGGAAAATGAGGAAGGCTCAGATTCGCTCGATTTCATCGCTGTAAAGACTGTTTCTGATATTATTTGAGGCTCAGAATCCAAATCTTCCTTCAGAATACTAGTTTTCCCTCATCGGAAAAAACTGGCAGAGGGTGAAAAGTTGGGAAATTGAATTCTCTTTCTTTTTTTTTGGCTGCGGAACCCATTTCAACAAGGATTCAATCACAGTATATTAAGAATCATCACGGTGTATAACATTGGTACAGATTGATTGTACTTCGGCAAATCACAGACTTAAAACAAATCAAATAATAAAAAACTTAAAACAGGAACTTAGTTGTTCAAATCATCATCAAGGTCAATGCTTTCTGAATTTTGGCAGTCGGTACCATGACACTCGGCAGATGCTTTTGTGCAGTGAAGTCCGTTTCTTTTGCAACTGCAACGCTTCGTTTCACAACCTGACTTGCAAGCACATCGTACCATTCTCAGTAGTGCTTTGGGTGCTGGCTTCGATTCCATCGTTATAGGTACGTACTTGGTTCTTTCTAGCCGTCAACCCCAGTCACATGGGTCCAGATCAGCTGAGCAACCCATCCATTTCCATGACCTATAGGAAAACTCTGAAGAAGTGAAACTTCGCAGCTGACAATGTTGGAGGCAAGCTTTCTGAGCAGACGAACGAGGTCGAAGAAGCCAGTTTCGTGACAAACATGGTGTGACGCAAATCCTGAAGGTTGGTATCAGCTTTAGCCCGATAAACAAGCAATGTGAGCTTTTCGCCTGCACTGATGATCTGATGCTTTTCTGAGTTCTTCCGGCAAAAAACCGCCTCATTTTTCCGGAATTCTTCATTGATCTTAGCCAATAAAAGTGACACTGGCTTTCCTACGCCGTAGAACCTAGAGGTCATATCGCATCCCTGGAAAGTATGGATGGACAGTATGACCTCTGCGACTTCCCCAAGCTTGCTTTTTAGTTCTCTTATATTGTAGAGTTTGGATGTTCCCGGCTTGGTCTCCAATCGAAAGAAAAGTGGGTAGCTGCCTGGCTAGCAATGGTGAAGAAGCAAGGCGAGCAGGTCTGTGTCACTGCCAACAAGACAGGTTTCTACCTCAGAACAACTTGTCACTGCGGCTGTCGCAATCGTGAAATCTGCATCACCTGAAGCATACACCACGCAACATCCTGACGAGCTTAGCACGCCACAGGCAGGAGGATGAACTTTCCCTTGTTCTTCAGGTTGTTCAGGAAAAAGTCTTTTTTGAGGGTTACAGTTGTTGTCCCAGTAAATTCGATATCAGGAGATCTTATGACTTTCGATCTTTTCAAGTGAGTCTGGTCTTTTGTTGACCGTGAATCTTCGTATTCGTCGAACACAACCGTAGCATTTCCAAATTGAGCTTTGACATAGCTAGCGTAGGCCAGACTAATTTGTCCAAGAGTAGCGCCGGTTGTCCAAGACAATTTATGTAGGAGCCATCCTGGATCTACAAAATATTCGCAGCTCGTTGAAAGATTCGCAGAAGAGCCTTCGATCATTTTCCAGAGGGCATTTTAGAGGGAAGCCTTGTCAGCTGTGCGTAGTAGTTGGTAGTACCCGAAAAGTGCAGGAGGAAAAGAGCAAAGTTCATAACCAAGAGTATCCGACAGATCCTGACCGTCGGCAGTGGCTACAGCCGCTATTCGATGGAACAATAACGTTTGGTCAATCTCGACCGGCTCACCATCAAGCTTCGGAGCCGACTTTGCACCCATAGTTACGACTTTATCTTTCCTTTTGAGCACAAAAATCTCTACTGGCTTTCCAACCATCCCTTGCAGTATGTGCAAGCCAACGTCTTTTGCTTCGTCGACGTTGACCTCTGGCAAAGCATTCACTCCGGTAACAATATTCATTAGCTCCTGACCCCTGTTGAACGGCTGCAAAGGCTCAAGGAACTTGAGCAACTTCTGCAAATCTTCGCTGTCTCTCAATATCCTGGACCCCGATGTATCAACGTGCTGGTTGATTGTATGGTAAACAGATCCGGTTAGGTATTGCATGATTGCATTCATTTGAGCTCGCACTGGCCTAGATAGTGTCCAGATTGACATCTGCGCTTCATTCATACCTCTCCCTCTAGTGAGACCACCACCGGTCTTCAGAGTTTTCATGAAGACTTGTTCTATAACAAAGTCTGCTACCAGTCCTGACCACGAATGTTCGGTTCTGTTAACAGAAAAGTGACCAGTTTGGAACTTCTCGTATAATTCTGGCTGCGATTCTTTCAAACCGACAAGGGCTTGTAAATGAAGACGGGCTGATTTAGCATATGCAGTTCGACCACATGCCGCGAAATAAGGAAGCATACTAAACCAGCTCTGAAGATACAGGTCGAAATCTCCAGTCCGTTGAGCGCTAACTGACATCCTAAGAATTTTATTCATTTCAGAATACTGTTCAAGCCACAGTTTTGCAGTCCTAGATTCGGTAACTAGCTTCTTCTTTGCCTGCTCAATTTCTTCTAAAAGTGAAACAACCACTGCAGACGCAGAAAGGTCTTCAATAGAAATATTTTCAGATGTTAGCTCTGTATAGACACTGGCTGCGCTCACCATTTGTGGTGCGGGTTCACTTTGTAGACCGTCGGCAGTATCTTCGAAAGCACAGGCAAAAAGTAAGATGTTCAGAGCTAACTGAAGATGAGAATGTGCCCTCATTGCTCTAGAAACTGCTTTGTCAGAGATGATGTGTTTTACAGTGTTCGGTGCGTAGATCTGTTCAAGGACTTCAACGAAACCTGCTTCTTCCATAAAATAGCCCATACACCCAAGAAAACTCATTCTTCCATGAAAGGACCCAAGCATCACAACGAAATGAAGGAAGCAAGCATCTGCTTGCTTCCTGCATTTTGCTTGGTTTCTGTATTCTGCTGTGCTTTGCTCATATTGCTTCTTTGAAATATCTACCAGGAGCCAATCTGCTGCTGCTAATTCTAGGCCTGCTAACCCAAGTAATCCTGCCATTGCTACGCCTGAGATTCAGACAGATATTACTAATTTGAAGTAGGTGGCAAAGTCCATTGAAGAAAATGTCTTTAAATCCCTGCTTACTACTGTTACAAAGAGCTTTCAGTCACAAGTTCAATCCTATGAAAGGTGAAAAAGTTGACCTTAATTTGGCAGTAAAGGACCTGATGTCAGGCTCCATCCAGGAAGACATTGAACAGATGGTCACTACTCAGCTTCAAGCAACGGACTTTTCTGGTAAAATTGCAGACATTGAAAAGAAGCTTACTGATCATGTTGCTGCTCAAACTGATCAACTTAAGCAGCAAGAATTAAAAAATCAACTTATTGTGTTTGGTTTACCTGAGGATAGTACATTTGACAACCCTGAACCTAATTTTTTGTCATTTTGCCAAGATAAGATTCCTGGCATTAGTCCTTTGAACAGTGACATTGTGTTTGTGAAACGTATTGGAAAACGAGTTGGTAATAAAAATCGACCAGTTATTATTGAGTTCTGCAACCTGAGAGCACGCTTCTTGCTTCTCAAAAATAAAAAGGACTTGAAAGGAACTGGTGTGGTCATTAATGAGCCTTTGACTAAACCTAGGCTTACCTTACTTTCACAAGCTAAAGCTCATTGTGGCAGGAATAATGCATGTGCTGTGAATGGTAATATTTTTGTTAAAAGTGGAAGTAGGGTACTCAAAATATCATCCATTGGTGACATTATTGCCCTTCCTGTTTTGCAAGAATCTTTTTGCCAGTATTGTTTCAGCATGACTAGTGCTGCTTAACATAACTCTTCTCTTTACAACAAAATTTCATCTGCTTAGTTATTTTTTTGCCAACTTTCCTTTTTTTCTCTTTGGCTTTTTCTTTTTCCCTTGTCATCAAAATTATTACATGCAGTTTGTTTTTTTAACTTATTTTCCCTGCTGTATTCTTCCTGTCCACACTAATTTAGCTTTATCTGTTTCACCACTTTTCCTAATATTGGATAATGAAAATGGATGATACTCAAGATTCTTTTTGTTTCCTAACTAAACTTTCTCTTCTAGATTCAGTGTGTTTTGATTCACCTTTTGTTTCTAGTGATGATAGTGAAAATGATCCTCTGTTAAAATCTCTTCATCAGTCTGATTGTTGTTACCATTCTTATCAACATTACTTTGAAAAAGTGCTGCAATGTCTTCTGTTAAAAACTTTAATGTGTTTACTTTGAATGTGCAAGATTTAAGGGACAAATGGGATAATGTTCTGCAATATATTGGTGGTACCAACTGCCCTTATGATGTAGTAGGTCTCACAGAAACCTGGCTGTCTTCAAGTGATGATATGTCTGTGTATGACGTACCGGGTTTTACTGCATACCACTCAACTAGATTTCTAACTAAGTGCTCTGGTGGTATATCCCTTTTTGTCAGAAGTAATCTTAATGTTGTGAGACGTACAGATCTTGAGAAGATTTTTGATCCATTCATAAATAATAGAAGTGTGTATGCTTTGATTGTTGACCTGTCATGTGATACAGTAAGTTGTGACACTATTTGTTTATTTTATAAGCCTCCACATTTCCCAATTGCGAAATTTTCTGAATTAATTGATGAAATGTACTCACTTGATAAGCTTGCTTTAAGAAATGTTTGTATGCTTGGAGACTTTAACTACAATTTATTGAAAATTGGGTGTGATAATGAGTCTGACCGTTTTTTTCAATCTATTTCTTCCTCTGGCCTTCTTCCTTGCATTTTCTTTCCTACTCGTGTTGATCCAGTCAGATCTTCTGCAACTCTGATTGACAACATTTTTCTGTCTTCTAAAAATGATATTAAATTTTCCTCTGGTATTATTTTCTCTGATCTTTCTGACCATTTTCCAATTTATTGTTCTGTTCCCAAATTGAAAATGCTGAGCCAAGAGGATACCAGAGGTGAGTCTTATTCAAAAATTTATAGTCAGAGCAATGTTCATAGCCTTATGTCTGATCTTAGGGCTAGTGATTGGTGTTCAGTAATGAATTCTGATGATGTTAATAGGGCTTCAGCCTCATTAATAATTCGGCTGACAACACTAATAGAAAAAAATTTTCCCCTTGTAAAATCTTCAAGTAAATATAAACCCAAGATGCCCTGGATGTCTCCTGGTCTTGTGAGATCAACAATTCAGAAGTCAGAGCTTTTTAAGCTGGCTTGCAAAAGCCTTGATCCTGGTGATTTATCAAACTATAAGCATTATAAGAATGTATTAACATCAACAATTAGACTAGCTAAGAGAATTATTTTTTTTGAAAATTCAGGAATGCAAAGGTAATTTACAGAAAGTTTGGAGTGTAGTTAATGAAGCTTTATCTCGTAGGAAACAATCAAAGAAACAGCCTACTGCCTTCAAGAATGCAGATAGTTCAACTATTGAAAAAGCAGCTGTACCTAGTGCCTTCAACTCTTACTTTACCACCCTACCAACTGTTAAGACCCCCTCCTTTCCTAAACTAGGTACATTTTCACCAGCTGAGAGAAGTATTTTTCTAACTCCTTGTACAAGCATAGAGATCTGTGATTTTATTTCTTCTTTACGTAGCAGTAACACAGCTGATGCGCTTGGACTAACAAACCATGTGCTTAAGTCTGTTTCTTCCTATGTTGTTGAACCTCTTACCCATATTTTTAATCTATCTATTTCAAAAGGGGTATGCCCTGATTTGTTTAAAATTGCAAAAGTAATCCCTCTTTTTAAGAAGGGTGACCCCAGCTAAGTGTCAAATTATAGACCTATATCAATTCTCCCAATTTTCTCGAAATTACTAGAAAAAGTTGTGCATAAGAGGCTTTTTTCATTCCTGTCTACTGGTACTTCAATTGGAAGCGGTTCTGTTCTGTCTGATCACCAGTATGGCTTCCGACCTAAACTCTCTACTGCAAGTGCTCTAGTTGACATTACAGAATTCGTGCGTGTTAACATAGACAAGGGTCGTTGTGTTCTAGGACTATTTCTTGATTTTTATAAAGCTTTCAACATGGTAGATCATTTTGTCTTACTGGGAAAACTGTCTCTACTCGGAGTTCGGAGAATTGCCATTGAATGGTTTAAATCTTACATGTCTAATAGATCTCAGTTTGTGTTATTATGGGAAATGTTCTGATCTAGCTTGGGTTTCCAAAGGGGTACCTCAAGGCTCAGTTTTGGGACCACTCCTCTTTCTTATTTATATTAATGACCTTCCTCCATTTCCCAACCTTGATACCCACACTGTTTTGTTTGCAGACGATAGTAATTTTTTGTGGTTTCCAATGATCTGCCCTCTGCTGTTGCTAAGGCTCAGCTTCTGCTCAACCATGTGCGTGATTGGTGTGAGCAGAACGGGATGCTGTTGAATAGCTTTAAGAGTAGTATTATTCATTTTCGAACCCCATACCACATGTCTGAACCTTCCCCAACAATCTTTGTTTTTTACAGTACTGATATAATTCACCAGTGCTCTTGTGTTAAACTTTTTGGTGTGCATGTTGATTGTTTTCTTTCTTTCAAAACTCATATTTCCTATACACATTCTATAATTTCTCGTCAAGTGTCTATGCTTCATCGTGCCAATCAATTTCTTCCTCCCGATGTAATGCTTTCTCTTTACTATGGATTTGTCCTTCCTTATCTTTCTTATTGCTGCACTGTGTGGGGCAATACTAACTATTAATCCCTTCGGCAACTCCGAACAGCACAGAATAGAGCGGTGAAGGAAACTTTTCGCCTACCCCGACTCTATCCTACAGCTGATCTTTACAGTGATACAGGTCTAGATGCCTTAGATGTGGTTATCAAGAAGCAGAACCTAAATCTAGCTCATCGAGCCTTCAATTTCTCGCTTCCTCCAAACATCTTATCCTACTTTGATCTAGCATCAACACGTAAGTGCCAGACTTTGCTTTGGAGCTCTGTTCACCAATTTTCGGCTGCCTAAAAGGGTATCCTCAGCAGCTCAGAGGTCACCAATTTATAGAGCAATTGCTCTTTGGAACTCTATTCCCAATGAACTTTCTCTTATCAAAAACTCTTCTTCCGTTTGCAGAAAAATATTCTCTAAGGCTTGAAGTAATTTTTTTTTCTTTATTTCTTTATTCATTTTGCTTTATCTATTTATTCCACTTTACTTTATATAGTTTTTTTTTCTTTTCTCCTTTCTCATTATGTTGAATGAGATTCGAACCCCGCTGTTTAATAATATTATTAATGGTTTGGATTTGTAATAAATTACAGGGCATCTTCAGTTCAGATAAAGTTAAGTCAAAGGTTATTGTGTAGCAGTTGTTTGTTTTTGTTGTTGTTTTTTGTTGATTTTTCTCGCATTGTGTTTATATTTTTGAGATATGGTTGTATTTTTTTTCCTTCCCTGATTTGTTTTGTGTGGATTTTGTGATTGATACGAGGTCCTCTACAAGCTATGCTTCTTGGGACCTCTAGCGCTTAAGTGTATTTATGTATTTATTGTAGTATTTAATAAATTGAATTGAATTGAAGGTTATGACGGGAATCTGGTTCAGTTTCTTTGCCTTCTCTGCAATAAACATCAACGTTGTGTTGATGCACGTGAGATCGGTTGGATTTAAATCAATCATAGGCTGGAAAACTATCGATGACCGCTTCTGGGTTTGTCCAGCATGAGCTGACTGCATTGCACCTGACCAGCCGACTGGTGAACCTCGCAGAGCTAGCTGAGAATTTACCCACATGATATCGAGATGGCTGCCATTGCCTCTGAACTCTGGAAGTACCAACTCTACGCAAGTGAGCTGATTTGTAAAAGCAGCATGCTTCACGTAAGGGTAGATCGGTATAGCAGCTTTTTCTGTAATTTCTTTCAAGTCAAAGTCTTGTCAAAATCCAATGACCTGGAAAACCAAAATCTTCCCTTCTTCCCCCCTTTCTCCCCTCATAAATGTTCAGGGGACAGAGTAATCGAGATTCTGATGCAAAATTTGGCTTCTACGTTAAAAATTACATCGGAAATCATCTTAACTTGGATCAATCCGAAGACTGGATTTTGCAAAATTTCCCCTGGTTCCCCCGTTTTTCCCCTGCCACGGATTTTCCCATGGGTGGATTTAGGTGGGCTTTTAGTATGTTATTCTCTGATTTTTCTGTATTTTTTGGTGTAAAAATCATTTTTGTTGCAATTTGTTTGAGGTTGGGCCTTTTTTTTTTTAGCTATTTTTACTGGGCTATTTGAACACTTATACACACTTAAAAATCAAACAGTTCGTGGTAACGAACTGTAAGTAAGCAGCGACCCGGCTCAATGGTAACCGAAACTCTAACAAACGGAAATTTGCTACCAATAGATACATCAAAAGAATCAGATTTTACTTCTGATTTCAAATATATAAGTTTCATCAAGTTCAATCTTACCCATCAAAAGTTACACGCCTGAGAAAATTTGGCTGATTTTTGAAAAAAGGGGGAAAGACCCCCTAAAGGTTGTAGAACCTTAATGAAAATTGCACCATCATATTCAGCGTATCAGAGAACCCTCCTGTAGAGGTTTCAAGCTCCTATCTACAAAAATGTGGAATTTTCCATTTTATGCCAGAAGAAAGATCACGGATGCTTGTTTATTTGTTTTTTTTTTTCGTTTTTTTTCCCAGGGGTAATCGTAATGACACAGTGGTCCTAGAGTATCGTAGGAGGTCTCATTGGACCGAAAATTAAAAGTTCTAGTGCCCTTTTTAAGTGACCAAAAAATGGAGGGCAACTCGGCCCCCTCCCACGCTCGTTTTTTCTCAAAGTCACCCAATTAAAATTTTGAGATAGCCATTTTGTTCATCATAGTCGAAAATCTAATAAATATGTCTTTTAGGATGACTTAATCACCCACAGTTCCCAGGGGAAGGGCTGTAAGTTATGAACTTTGCCCATTGTTTACATATTGTATTGGTTATTGGGAAGTATACAGACATTTTCAGGGAGGATTTTTTTCTGGTGGGGGGGCTGGAGAAGGGGGTTACTCGGGAGAATCTTTCCTTTAGGATGTTTTTTTGGGATAAGGGTTATTTCTATGAAGGGGGCGTCGGATTTCCAAGCATTATTTAAAAAACGATCAGAAATTAAATTAAAAAAAACAAGTTTTTTCAACTGAAAGTAAGAAGCAACATTAGAACTTAAAACGAACATAAATTATTACGTATATGAGGGGGTTGTCCCCCAAGTCAATACCTCGCTCTTTACGCTACAGTTTTTTTAGTGCTTTCAAAAGAGCTATCTATTCTAATTAAACGGCCTTTGTGATTCAGGGGTTTGTGAATTAAATTTTTTTTTTTACTTTTAACGTAAAGAGCGTGGCATTGACTAAGGGGAGAACCCCCTCATATACGTAATAACATATACGTAATAAAAAAAACAATAAAAAAAAAACAAGCGATACGGCTCAACAGTAATCGAAACTTTTAAAAACGGAATTTTGATGTCAATAAATGTATCAAAAGAATGGGTTTATAATGCTGATTCTAAATATATAAATTTTATTAAGTTTAGTATTACTCTTCAAAGGCTACGAGCCTGAGAAAATTTACCTGATTTTTTAAAGAGGGGGATACATCCCCTACAAGCGAAAGAATTTTAATGAAAATCACACCTTCAGATTCAGCGTATCAGAAAACCCTATTACGTAGGTTTTAATCTCATATCTGCAAAAATCTGCAACTTCGTATTTTTGGCCAGAAGAAAAATATACGAATATAGAAGTTCGTTACGTAAGTTAATTTGTAAATTACGTCAGAACTAAATTTAGAGACAACCATTTAGCAAAAGAAAAGTAAAATTTTTATGCAAATTTTGTTTACTTATTCAATGACGGTGAGCCAAAATAAAAGCTGCATTAACTAAAAAACGATCAGAAATGAAATAAATAAAAAAAAAAGTTTTTTTAACTGAAAGTAAGGACTGACATTAAAACTTAAAACGAACAGAAATTATTCCGTATATGAAAGGGGCTGTCCCCTCCTCAACGCCTCGCTCTTTATACTAAAGTTTGGCTCTGTCTCACAACTTTATTTTTTAAAACAATAAAAAAACTTTAGCGTAAAGAGTGATTCGTTGAGGAGGGGACAGCCCCTTTATTGGCACAATCTCGTAGATCTAAATTATAAATCTTTAGGTTTTCCAGCCTATTTTTATCTTCGCTGTAATTATATTTTTAAATGGTTAAATAAAAATAATATAATACATGAAGAACAAGGAGGTTTTAGGATAGGGTACGGGACGGTAGATACAATATTTACTTTAAAGGCATTAATTGATAAATATGGAAAGGGAAAAACTTGTCTTTATGTGGGATTTCTGGACCTTCACAAGGCATTCAACAGTGTCAAAAGAGAGCTATTGAAGGATGCCCTGTTTAGAATTGGCCTCCCTCATTTGTTTGTGAGATTAATAGTGAGTATGTATATTTGTGTGAGTGGAATCGTGTTAGTTGGTAACAGGTTTTCTAGGCTTTTTAATATTAAGCTGGGAGTAAAACAGGGAAGCACTTTTTTTCCTAAATTGTGCAATATTTTTATAAATGATGTTGTTGATTTTTTAGAGAATAGATGGGCTCCGAAAGTTAGTCTAGGGACCCATAAACTATCACATTTATTATTTGTAGATGATATTGCTTTGGTGGCTAGTACACCGCAAAATCTGCAGACGCTTCTGAGTCTTATAGAAGAATATTTACAGATGAAAAAATTAAAGCTGAATTTTGAAAAGAGTGAAGTTATTATTTTTAAAAAAAGGAAAGCAAGTGGCGAAGATAATTATAGATTTAAAATTAATAATAAGGAACTGAAAGTAAGTAAAAGAATGAAATATTTAGGATTTATTTTATCGGAAAATGGAAGTTTAAAGAGTCATGTTGATGAACTAATTAATAGAGGTAAAGTGGCCATGTCTGCAATTTTTAGAAATCCGACGATAATGGGAATTAAAAACCTAAAAATTCATAAAAGAATATTTAATACAAAAATTTTACCAGTAATAGAATATGGAGCAGAGATTTGGGGTGGAGAAGCGGCACAGAAGTTGGAGTCCCTCCAGCTCCAGTGTCATAAAAGACTGCTTGGATTACATCAAACAACTCATTTACAGATTCTGAAAGGTGATTAAATAAAAAAAAACAAGTTTTTTAAACTGAAAGCAAGGAGCGACATTAAAACTTAAACCGAACAAAAATTATTCCGTATATGAAAGGGACTGTCCCCTCCTCAACGCCTCGCTCTTTAGGCTAAAGTTTTTTATTGTTTTAAAAAATAAAGTTGTGAGACATAGTCAAACTTTAGCGTAAAGAGCGAGGGGTTGAGGAGGGGACAGTCCCTTTCATATACGAAATAATTTCTGTTCGTTTTAAGTTTTAATGTCGCTCCTTACTTTCAGTTTAAAAAACTTGTTTTTTTTATTTAATTTTTGAACGTTTTTGAATAAATGCAGGTTTTGATCTTGGCTCACCGTACATGAATAATTAAAACAAAATTTTCATATTAATTTACTTTTATTTAGTTAAATGGCTTTCCCGAAACTTGTTTAATTTTATTTACGAACGTTTTTATTAGTAATAAATATACGTAGCTTACGAATTAACTTACGTAACGAACTTCTATATTCATATATTTTTAATACGTTTATTAGGGGGTTCACCCCCTAGTCAATACCTTGCTGTTTAAGCGAAAGTTCGAATTTGGTTCCAATTCTTTAAAAATGACCGCTTAATCACAAAGGCCGTTAATTAGAATAAATAGCTCTTATGAAAGTACTAAAAAACCTTTGGCTTAAAGAGTGAGGCATTGACTAGGGGGGAACCCAATTATATATGTAATATTTTTTGTTCGTTTAAAGTTTCGATGTTGCTGCTGTTGCAGTTGAAATACTTGTTTTTTTATATTAAATTTCTGATCTTTTTTTAAAATAATGCTGGGAAGTCCGGTGTCCCCTTCATAGCAATGTTCCTTCCCTCATGAAAACTTCCTTCACGGAAAGATCCTCCCACATAACCCCCGACCCCCCCACTACCAGGAAAAATCTCCCCTGAAGACGTCTGTATACTTCCAAATAACCAATACTATATGTTCACATTGGGTAAATTTCATAACATTCAGCCCTCCCCCCAGGAACTTCGGGGGATTAAGTCATCCTAAAAGACATATTTATAATATTTTCGAACATGCTGAACAAAATGGCTATCCCAAAATTTTGATCAGGTGACTTTGGGAAAAAAATGAGCGTGGGAGGGGGCCTAGTTGCCCTCCATTTTTTTGGTCACTTAAAAAGGGCACTAGAACTTCCAATTTCCATTCCAATGAGCCCTCCAACGATATTCTAGGACAACTGGGTCGATACGATCACCCCTGGAAAAAAAAACAAAAAAAAAAACAAACAAACAAATAAACACGCACCCGTGATCTTTCTGCTGGCAAAAAATGCAAAATGCCATATTTTTGTAGATGGGAGCTTGAAACCTCTACAGTATGGTTTTCTGATACCCGGAATATCATGGTGTGATTTTCATTAAGGTTCTATAACTTTTAGGGGGTATTTCCCCTTTTTTTCGAAAATCAGCCAAATTTTCTCAGGTGCCTAACTTTTGATGGGTAGGATTAAACTTGATGAAACTTATATATTTGAAATTATCATTAAAATCTGATTCTTGTGATGCATCTATTTGTATCAAAATACCGTTTTCTAGAGTTCGGGTTACCATTGAGCCGGGTCGCTCCTTACTTACAGTTCGTTACTACGAACTGTTTGATATGGGCCTGTTTTCGTTAAAACTACGTAGGTCTATTTTGATCACAGTTTATAGAATTATCCAGTAATTTTATTGCAGATCATTTCTGGTCTTCGTTCTTGGTGCGAACAAAAAGCTCCTCCCACTTATTTCTTCACTTATGGATCAGTGTGTTTGCGTCTATCACTGAGAAATGGTTACAAAGTGCATTATTCGCAATAGCGGGTTTCCACTTATTTCCGATTGTTTCGCGTCTGACTTGTCTACCCGTGAAAAGATCTGATGCCGCTTATGTTTATATCTGCAAAAACGTTCTCCGGAGCACTCGCACCCCGGTCCGGGTTTTTATAATGGGTGAGATAGGGAATGATCATACTGGATAATTATATAAACTGTGATTTTGATGCTTAGATTTTGGTTGAAGCTCATTAGGTGTAATGAAGATAGACTAGTAAGAGCAGCTTATTATCAGATGTTGAGTTATGGTTCGAAAACGTCGTGGCCATCCCAAACTAGGTCATTACTAAAAAGAGTGGGAATGCCTTACTTATGGAATGACCGTCTTGGTTCCCGTGATCTACCACCAAATTTTGTAAGTCAGGTACGATTTATCTTAGAGGGTCAAGAAATTCAGTATTGGCAAGAGCTGGTTTTAAATTCCGCTACATGGAATCATTATAATCAGGTTAAACCTAGTTTTGAAGAAGAAATTTATTTTAAATCTAATTTACCGGCTATGATTTTATGTCGATGGATTCAGCTTAGGGCGAATTGCCTTTCAATCCAGAGCAGGCAAATGGTGTTCGACAGGGGGGTAGTACATCCTGATGGTCGGTATGTGTATCCTCTTTGTAGAGATGAGGACGAAGATTTGGACCATTTTCTCCGAAAGTGCCCGGTGCTCTCTGATTTAAGGGAAAATTACTTACATGGGATTTTTTTGCTGCTTCCTGGTATTTTATAAAGTAGTAATCCAATCACAATATTTCGTATTGGTGCGTACATAGAGAAGGGATTAGAAAGAAGGAAAAGTTTTTACTATTAATTATTATTAATTATATGGAATTACATTTATTTTCTCGATAAATTACCATAAGGTATTTTTTGCTATGTATTATGCTAATGTATGTTTCGTAATTTGTTCTGCTGCGATTTCTTTATTTTTCATAAATTTTTGTGTGTATATGTCTCTTGGGCTTTGGAAATACACGATCTATCTATCTATCTATCATATCTGTTGTATGAAATTAGCAAATTCAGGCAAATAAACTATTCAAATTCAAACTAAAAAAAACAACGCTCAAACAAAGCGTGAGATTTACTTTAAAGAATTTTAATTGATAGATTCAGTAGCTTCTTCACAGCGCAATTTTCGTTAAACCGTAACCAAGTGTTGAAATTCACACGATTTTTGAAAGCCCTTTTTATTCGGTTCCGTTCTCAGGAGTAAGCCATTTTTCCAGAAAATAAATCTTGCAATCATTTATGTCAGATTGCCGGTGTCAGGTGTGTAACTTTTTTTTTTCACTGAAATCCGTGTTTATTTATCTGGGCTAAGATCAAGCGTAACTTATAATGTTTACTACTATTATTTTGAAACTTTGAAATTACACATTATACAACATGCTCAGTTGCTATATCTAATATAATTCAATAAAACAACAACCAATAAACCTGGCAAAGAAGAAAAAACAGCATGTTTTCTGGAAATACATAAGTGTCTTTTGGTTTAGTTCAATATCCTCACCAATCCCAGAAGTTTCATTTCAATGCCCTTAGCTTTATTTGGACACACTCAAGATCAAATGTCCCCCCTTTCCCGATAATAAGTCTTGCATGTAAACGATGGGCAAAATGTATGTTATACAGCCCTTTCTCCGAGGACATTAGGTGCTCAGGTACTCCACAGAGGCATAGCTATTGAGTAACTCCACTATTTTGAACAAAATGGTAATCTCCAAATTTTGATCAGCACTAAGGAAGGGGGTCGGTCTACAAAAATTTTTGGAAGGGGGTTGCTCGTAGCCCTTCAATCACTTCTGACTCTTAAAAAGGGCACTTTCAGAAATTTCATTTTCCAGTTAAATGAGCCACTTCCTAATTTTCAATGACAAGTCCTTCCATACGAAGTGGCTTGGTGAAAAAAAAACTCCTTTCTTTACTCATACAGATTTTTGACAATCTGCATGTACCTTGTGTGTTTTGATTTAGCTCAACATCCCCCTCAATACTCCCTGAAAGTTTCACCTTAATACCCTTAGCCTCGGTAGTAGTCGTATTAGTAGTAATAGTAATGATGTAGGAGCATTGGTGGTTGAAGTAGTAGCAGTAGTACTAGCAGTAGTAATGGTAATACTAGAGGTTGTAGTAGTAGTATTAATTACACATAGTGCCTTTTGGTTACTTCAACATCACCCTCAACATCCTCTGAAAGCTTCAACGTAATACCCTAGGCTGCTCCTGAAATATTGCTGATACACCCATTTGACAAATTGAAACAACATGTTTTACATTAGTAGCGACCTTTTTTAGGGACCCAAGATAAAACAAGCCCCCTTTCCTTACAACAAAATCTTATATGTAAACAATTGCTGAACTTACAGCCCTTGCCCCAAGGTTTATGAGGGGGGTTTCATTATCCCCAGAGGCATTGTTACTATACCTTTCAGTTATGCTGAACGAAATTCAACACACGGCTGTAGAGAAATACAGTATACAGCGTGGTTTTAATTTTATATACGGTATTTAAAGTGTTAAAAGCCCAAAGCTATCTCAAAATTTTGATCCGATGTCTAAGGAGCGTGGGAGGGATTTTGTTTACAGTTCTATCCTCCTCATTATTCACTCAAAGTTTCACCTTAATTGAAACGAGTGAAACTTAAATTGAATATGCAGATCAATCTTGAAACGAACAAAAATCACCACAAACAAGATTTCAGGTATCCATAACAAGAGTTATGGGGACTGTAATTCACTTTTTAAGAGCAGAAGTGGTCAGAGGGAAGCTAGCCTCCCCCAACATTCCATTTATTCTTTCCTCAGAGGCACTTCATATAGAATAGGTCGTCGTATAAACTTCGAAGGGGGCTCATTCGATTGAAAATCGAGAGCTCTAGGGACTTTTTAAAGAGTCAAAAATGATCGGAGGGCCACTAGCCCCAACCCAGGCCCCTTTTCCCAAATACATCATATACAAAATTTGAGGTAGCAATTTTGATAAAAAATAGTTCAAAGATCATATCATAACTCCTTTACGTACGGCCATTTCGTTAAAAATAGTTCAAATGTCAGATAAGAAAAACTCTTGTGTCGATGCAACCCCCCCAGGCCCGGGGCAGACGTAAACATTGCTCTGGGGGCATATATGGTTCTTATGGAAGGTATACTCGTATAAACTTCGGAGAGGGCTCATTTGATTGGAAATTGAAAGCTCTAGTCTACTTTTAAAGAGTCAAAAGATATCGGAGGGCAACTACCCCCCCCCTCCAAGCCCTTTTTTCCTCAAACCCATCCGATAAGAACTTTGAGATAGACATTTATTATAAGAACAGTTCAAAGATCATATAATGAAAACTCCGTGGTTGACACACCCCCCAGGGTCCGGAGGCAGGTGTTGGAAGTAATGCTCTTGGGGTATATATAGTTCTTATGGAACGAATGCTCGTATAATCTTTGGAGAGGGCTCATATGATTGGAAATTGATAGTTCTCGTTTGGGGCTGTGTCGACACAGGAGTGTTTTATATCTGATCTTTGTACTACTTTCAACAAAAAGTCTATCTCAAAATTTTTATCTGATGCACTTAGGGCGTTGAAGGGGGGGGGGGGCTAGTTGCCCTCCGATTCCTTTTGATTCTTAAAAAGTCAACAAGAACTTTCAATGTCCAATTAAATGAGCCCCCTCCGAAGTTTATACGAACATCCCTTTTGGAGGGCTTGTTGCCCTCCAATCTCTTTTGACTCTCATAAACTGAACTAGAACTTTGAATCTCCAATCAGATGAGCCCTCTCTGAAGTTTTTAGGAACATCCCTTTCAAAAGAACCATATATTCCCCCAGGGCATAGCTTACAACGCCTGCCCTTGGGCCCTGGAAGGCTGTGTCAACCCCGGAGTTTTCGTTATATGGTCTTTGAACTATTTTCAATATTTCAAATTTCTTATCGGATGGGTTTGAGGAAAAAAAAGCGTGGATGGAAAGGGCGCCCTCCAATCTCTTTTTACTCTTAAAAAGTGAACTAGAGCTTTCAATGTCCAATCAAATGAGCCCTCTTTAAAGTTATTACGAGCATCCCTTCCACATGAACCATATGTGCCCCCAAGGCATAACTTGCAACATCTGCCCCCGGGACCTGGGGGGGGGGGTTGTGTCGACACCTTGAGTTTTTTTTAACTATTCTCTGAATTATTTTTAACAAACTAGCTATCTCCACATTTTTATTAGATGCATTTGGGAAAAAAGGGCGTTGGGAGGGGGGTCTGGTCACCCTCTGACATCTTTTGACGCTTAAAAAGTGAACTAGAACTTTCAATTTCCAAATAAATGAGCCCTCTGTGAAGTTTATACGAGCATCCCTTCCATAAGAACCATATATGACCCCAGGGTATAACTTTAGCCCTTACCCTAAAGACTTAGGGGGGAGTGTCCTGCTCAAAGACATAATTTCCAGAACTTTCAACCATTTTGAACAAAATGGCTATCTAAAAATTTTGATTGGATGTGTTTGGGGAAATGGGGGGCGTGGAAGGGATGTTAGTTGCCTTCCAATCACTTTCGACTACTAAAAAGGGCACCAGCCAGTTAAATTTCCAATCGAATGAGCCCTTTTTGAAATTTCAATGACAACACTTTCTATAAAAACCTTATATGCCCTCAGGGCATAACTTACAACCCTCGCCCTGAGGGCTGTGAGGGGAGGATTGTCATCCTCAAAGACCTAATTTCCAGAGTTTTCAACTACGTTGAACAAAATTGCTATCTCAAAATTTTGATTGGATGTGTTTGGGGAAAAGATGGGCTTGAGAGGGGAGTTAGTTGCCCTCCAATCACTTTCGACTATTAAAAAAGGTACTAGCCCTTTGAATTTCCAGTCGAATGAGCCCTTTTTGAAGTTTCTACGACAAAGCTTTCTATAAAAACCTTATATGCCCCCAGGGCATAACTTATAACCATTGCCCTAAGGGTTCTGTGTGTGTGGGGGGAAGGGGGGTCGTCCTCCTCAGAAACATAATTTCTATCAGGAAATCAACTACGTAGAACAAAGTGGCTATCTCATAATTTTGACTGGGTGTGTTTGGGGAAATGGTGGGCGTGGAAGGGGTTTTAGTTGCCTTCCAATCACTTTTGATCTTTAAAAAGGGTACTAGAACTCTTGATTTCCAATCGAATGAGCCTCTTTTGAAGTTTATACGACGACCCCTTCCATATGAAATGCCTCTTTGGAAAAAAAATAGTAAATAATAATGAAACATTGGAGCTGTATGACCTTTACTATAGGCAATGCTATAGCGTTGCTTCTGATTCAACATCCCCTGAAAATTTCACCTTAATACACTGAGTATTAATAGTAATACATAAAGTAGTAGTAGTAGTAGTAAAAGTAGTACTAGTAGCAGTAGTACCAGTAGCAGTAGTTTTATGCATATAATACCTTTTTGTTAAGTTCAAAGTCACCTTCAGTATGCCTTAAAAGTTTTAAGTTAATGCTCTAAGCCGTTCCCGAGATATTGCTGATAGGCCTACGCCTTTTTGACAACCTGCATGCACATAGTGTGTTTTGATTTTTATCAACATCTCAATCCACAACATTTCCTAAAATTTTGAACTTAATACACTTGGCCTTAGTATTAGTAGTATTTTTAGTAATAGAAGCATTTATAGTAGTAGTAGTAAAAGTAAGAGTAGTAGTAGCAGTAATAGCAATAGTGGTAGTAGTAGTTGTAGTAGTAAAAGTATTAGTACTAGTAGTAGTAGTAGTAGTAGTAGTAATAGTAGTAGTAGTAGTAGTAGTAGTAGTAGTAGTAGTAGTAGTAGTAATAGTAGTACGAGTAGCAGTAATTTTATGCATATAATGCCTTTTGTTAAGTTCAAAGTCACCTTCAGAATGCGGTAAAAGTTTCAAGTTAATGCTCTAAGCCGTTCCCGAGATATTGCTGATACGCCTTTTTGACAACCTGCATGCACATAGTGTGCTTTGATTTAATTCAACATCTCCTCAATCCTCAACATTCTCTAAAATTTTCACCTTAGTACACTTGGCCTTAGTAGTAGTAGTATTATTAGTAATAGTAGCATTAAAAGTAGTAGTAGTAGAAGTAGTAGTAGTAGTAGCAGTAGTAGCAGTAGTCGTAGTAGTAGTTGTAGTAGTAATAGTAGCAGTAGTAGCAGTAGTATTAGTAGTTTTAAGAGTAGTAGTAGTAGTAGATATAGTAGTTGGAGCATACTCATACTGACATTTGGCCAGTTCAACATCCTGCCTAACATGCCCTGAAAATTTCAACCTTATTTTCCAAGTCGTTCCCGAGATACTGCTCATACGTCTTTTTGACTTCTTTCCCGCACATAGCGTGTTTTGATTTAAGCCAACATTTCCCTCAACCTTTCCTGAAAGCTTCTTCCCCTTAATACCCTTAGTCTTTTTTTGAGACCCAGGATCAAACATGCCCATCTTTCCTTAAAACAAATCCTATATGTAAACAATGGGCAAATTGCATAACTTATGGACCATACTCCAGAGGTTGTGGAGGGGGGGGTTGTCTCCAGAAGCATAGTTTTTGGACCTTTAAACTATGCTGAAAGAAATGCCTATTTCAAATTTTGATCGCATGTCTTTGAGGGAAGGACAGCAAAAGGGATGTGGGAGGGGGATGGCTGCCCTCCAATCACTTTGACCCTTGAAAAGTATACTAAAACTTTCATCTCCAATCCAATCCAAATCATTGTCAAACTTTATGAAATCACTTTTTGCGAAAAAAGGATTTGCATTGTTGCTGAAGACCGGGGACTATAATTCTCCTATACGGTTCATGTGATCAGAAATCAATTTTTGGTCACTTTCACATTTGACCGGAAAGTGACCAAAAATATTGGAGGGCAGCTAGCCCCCTCCCACCTCCCTTTTCTCTAAAAACTCACCCAATCAAAATTTTGAGAGAGTCATTTTGTTCAACATTGCCGAAATGTATAATAACTATGTCTTTGAGGATGGCTTACTCCCCCACAGTCCCAGGGGAAAGGGCTGCAAGCTATGAATTTTGCCCATTGTTTACATATAGCATTGGTTATAGGGAAGTATACAGACCTTTTTCGGAAAGACTGAATCTTTCTGGTGGGGATTTTCCATGGGAGGATCTTTTCCTCCCATCCACCATGATGATATAACATATTTAAGTGACTCCGTTCCCTGATGTTCTATGGTTTGCTCTATGCTAGGTTCAAGCTAAAAAAAAGTTGAAGACTTTTCCCTGTGTTTTAAGTGTAAGACTGATTTTAAGGCAATAGATATTTTATCATTTTAATTTCTTATGACAAAATGTTCTGTACAAGACTTGGAACATAGGCTTCCAATGAAGGTAAAGAGCAGCACTATAATTTAAAACAAATACTCATTGCGCATTACTGAAAGCACAGGCCTTTTCAGACATTGTTTAAGTACATTTTTTTTATTTACAATAAAAACTAGAACATATGTTATTTACTCTTCACTGAAAAATATTTATTTTCAGCCATGTATGTATTTGTATATATTTTTTTTTTTTTACAGAGAAATTTTGAAGAAATGTTCTTTAGGCTTTATTGAAAACGCATATATTTTCAGCCGTGCATTTATTTACATTTTTAAAGAAAATCCGTACAAAAACAACGGGCAAATAACATTTTCAATCGGAGAATTGGTTCATTCTACTTTATCTGAGAAAATTATTGCAAATCATGAATGACTTATTAGTTTTCATAGAAATACTTCAAAGGGCAGCAGCCCCTTCCTATGTAAAGGTGAAAAAGCTTAAGACTTAAGAAACTGAAGCAACACTATTATTATTAATATTTTTGTTCAGCTAAATTTTAGATTATGTAGCAAAACCTGATAAATTGGTACTCAAATACCAGTAGGTTCTTGTGCAAAAAAAGACACTATTTTCTTTGCCACTACTATTAAACCCTAATAGATTATTCGTTAATAGCGTATTTAGTACGGTTATCCGCGCCCCGTTCTGACATTTAGAACCCGAAAATTGAAGGTTTCTATAATTGATAAACTAAATTTGAAGGAAATTTATTACAACTAAACACGAGACCCGTTTCATGCAACTTCCAACCATATTTTACGCTTTTAAACCTAGTCATTTTGCATCTCGGCCATTAATATTGCTATATTTACCGTTTAAAATAGATGGTGTCTCGCTTTTGAATTAACACTTTCCAAAGTTAGATCAAAAGGAGTAGTTATTAAATAATATTATAACCTTAGGAATTTATCTTTAAGGGTTGAATTTAATATGGAAACCAGTTGATTTAGCCAGTTTAGATAAAATAAGTTTTGCGCAAAAATTTACCTTTTAAGCTTCTATCAGGGGCGTCGTTTGGGGGTGGCAAGAAGGGGGGGGGGAGGTGCTCCCCCTATAATGTGAATAAAACAATTATTATACACCCCATGCCCTTTGACTATCCGGATATGGACCCCTCTTGCCCCCCCCCTCCCCAATAAAAATGCTGGAGATTCGCCCAGCACAAAAAATAAATTCACGGTACACCTATCGAAACTCACAGTCGAAATTTACAATTTCGACAAAATGGAAGTAGCCCAGGTCAACCATAGCTCTAAAAGACTGAAAAGGCTTCTGAAAATGGAGAATGGGGCACCCAGAAGCAATAAGGAAAAGGGAGATGGATTTATGCTCCAATTCGCTTTGAATGTAGCTTGTAAAATTTTAAAAAATAACTTGCAAACTGAAAATGTACAAAGCATAACATACTAAAAAAATTAAAAAAAATTGAAATTTTATGAAAAATTGCAAGCATCTGAAACTTTTGAGGAAAGTCACCGATCACACTACTAAAAACAATGTCAGTGTGGAAAAGTGCCTCTCTAAATATAATTTTGTTGTGCCTCTTCAAAGGTTGCATACAAAACATAAATATTATCATATAGTAGTTCTAAAAACAGAAAGTTCTGTTTTTTTTTGGGTGGGGGGGGGTCTTTTCCATTACGGAACTAGCTTTATAGACCTATTGACAGCCATCTGTGATCTTACGGGTGGGGATAAAATGTTGACAAATAGTTTAATCTTTCAAAATCAAAACATATCATGCATGCGTTCAAGGATCTCGGGTTAGGTGTACAAATGGGTGATGTCAGGCTGCTCTCTTCCCCATTTCTTATGTATCAGAGCGGCCATATCCAAGATTTTTGTTTAAGGGGGGAATTACAAAAAAACTCTCTCCTTAAACAAAAATCTTGGATATGGCCGCGCTGATACATAAGAAATGGGGAATGATGCTTGGCTGAAGACATTCGCTCATTGTGGCATTATCAGACATGTTCCTGATGAGGTAACGCCGAACGATCTGTGTTCCATAATTTGGAATTGCACGAAAGCCGAGAGAATTTGATAAACTCGCTCATAATAGCTTGTCTTTGAAAGTAAGGATGATTTACATCCTGTTTGACTCATTAGTTTGAATCTGTAATATTTCAAATCAATGTATAATTTTGTATGACGATGGCTATGGCTGTGATTTTCATATATTATATATTATTATTGCATATATTATTGCATTTTTATGACAAGCACAGCCGCTGATCGACATGACCGTGTAAGGCATTTAAAAATAAAACTGTTTATAAATCATCAAGTCTATCCACCAAAGAGTCACCCACCCTTTGCTTCACCTTTGGCCGCAAACTCTTCAGAGGTCGTTTAAAAGATGACGATTCGAAGAGGGATAATCCTTTTATTAGACAATGATAATAACATTCACAAAATCTACTGGTTATTTCGATCACATGTACAGTGACCGTCATCAGCAGACCGTCATCAGCAGAAAAAAACGTGTCAGGTGATCGACTGTTTCCATACCTAAACAGACAAAACCAAGTAATATCCTCAAAAAAGGCTTGCTTGTAAATGTCAAAGACAAATTGTAACTTTATTACAGATTTCAAGCGTTTGCTTGAGCTTCAAAAACATGGAAATAAACTGCTCTATTGGAACCTCCCACAAGGTGAAGAACATCAGCTTCTACCAAGTGTCCTTTTTACTAAAGCCTCTTTATAAAAATTAATGTAAAAAATTTTTCCACAAAATAAGTTTTTCAAAGAAAAGTAAAGAACTCCATTGAACAAAAAATGAGCAAAAATAAAATCAAATAATCTACCAAGCGTGAAAATACCACAAATCAGCATCGACAAATAAATGAAACCCAAAACGAACAGAAATTACAATAATTTACCGAGTCAAACTCAAAACGAGCAGAAATTAATATAAGTTGGGCGCAAAGCCCCCATGCCTTCCCAAGGCCAGAACATAATTTGCAATTTACTGAAAACTTTAAACTTTAAACCTTAAACTATTACAAACGCATTGAAACTATATTTATTAAATGACATTAAGTTAATTTTAAACTATTAACTACAATATTAAACTATTAAACTTGTTAATTATATTAAACTGCTATATTATTTAAAAATATTATAATCACGTACTATTTAAAACATGCACTTGTAAAAAAAGACTGAGAAAGAGAGAGAGGGGGGATTTGGATGTAATAAATACCTACAACTCAAGTTACGGAGAGACCGGCGGCCTCACTGCCGGTCTTCGGCATGGCTACGCGGCAGGCTTGCACATATTGGTTTTCAGATACTTTGCAGATTTTGATTTTAACCGAGGCTGCTGTCACAGTGATGCAGAACGTTGATTTACATCATTTTCCGCTTCTGACATTTTCATGTAACCTTTGGCATAGCTGTTTCTTACATAAATATTTTTTATTTGAAATATTTCTTACGAAATTTGTCTTACATAATTACTTAAGAAGTTTTAGTACACGAGGAAATGAATGGGAGCTTATGATAGGTACAATTTTTAATCTCTAAATTAATAATTAAATAAAAATTTTATTTCTTGTAGCAGCACTCTATCTCGAACGGGTTTAAAAACTCCTGCATTTCTTTTTTGTTTCTTCTAAGTGCTGCATGGTTGTGCTGCAACGAAGCATTGTGTTGCATCGTTGATATTATTTTACACATGAAAAGTTTAACCGTGTCTAAATAGTTTAAAAACTTTAGACACACAGTGAAATGAGTAAAAACTCAATAGGTTCGATTTTTGATCTATAGGTTAATGATTGAGTACAATCATCTGGAATAAAAATATGGGTACAGACAATTTTCCCATGCCTTTTTATTTAGCTGTTTGGATTCATTCATTATCTTGCATAATTTCGCATGAAGTCATGGATACCAAAAAACTTCTTTTCCAGATATTCTGGGTTTTACCACGTTTTACTTACTTGCTTTCTCTGTCTGTCTACAGCTATTCAAAATTTGTGATGCTTATCGACCCTTTCCCCTCATCCGATTTGGCTCAAAATTTGTCTACATCTTTACTTTAAATTTTAATAATTTGATATATTCACATTTTAATATTATGATATATCGAAATCTCAAAAATGCTTAAATATCCTACAATTTAAAAATTTAAAATTCATTTTTTGAGCATAAAACAGTAAAAATACATCTTTGTTTTACTACTACTACTACTACTAACAACTCATCGCAGCACCAAGCCGCCTGAGGCCAACACAGCTACGCACGCTCCTCCTCCACCCCAATCGATTCAAAGCCTCCCTTTTTACACCCGCCCACGAAGTTCCCATTTCCTTTAAATCTTTCTTTATGACGTCCTCCCACCCCAGACGGGGACGACCTGCTTTCCGTTTAGCCCTAGATGGTTGGCCGAAAAGAACAATCTTCGGCAATCTGTCATCCTTCATCCGCACAACATGCTCTAACCACCTCAACCTTTCTTTCATTATAGACCTAGAAAGCGGTATTGAACCACATTTTTCGTATAGCCTATTGTTTGAAATACGGTCAGTCAGCCGGGTACCCAGAACAATCCTTAAGCAATTTCTCTGGAAAACATCTAGCAAATCTTCATCCGCTTTTCGGAGCGTCCATGCTTCAGAGCCTTATTTGACCACTGTCATCACTGTAGCTTCTAAGATTCTAATCTTGGTTTGCAGACGTATCTTCCTATTCTTCCAGACATTTTTTTAACTGTGAAAAAACACCCTGAGCCTTGGCTATTCTATTTTTAACATCTTCACTGCTCCCACCATCTTTACTAATAATACTACCAAGGTAAGTGAAGCTGCCCACCTGATCAATCTTTTCATTACCCAACGTCACCTTTTCATCTTCACTTATTCCTAGCCTTAGTGACTTAGTCTTCCTAACATTAATTTTCAAGCCAATACTAGCACCCTGAACTCGCAAAACCTCTAAAACTTCATTCATTTTGCTCACACTTTCATCTAGGATGCTTAAATCATCAGCATAATCCAAGTCCAGGAGACTTTTTCCTCCCCATTTGATTCCGTGGTCTCCCATTGCCTTTCCTGTGCTCCTTAAAACAAAGTCCATCAAAATAATCCATATAAAGGGGGATAGAAGACAACCCTGCTTAACTCCTGATTTAATACAAAACCAGCTGCTAACCTCATTTCCTACCTTAACCGCAGCAGTGTTATTCTCGTACATAGCACTAATCACTTTAATGTATTTGTCTGGTATACCATACAAGGATAAAACCTTTACTAAAGCTCCTCTATCAACAGAATCGAACGCTTGCTCATAATCTATAAAACTGAGGACCAAAGGTGTTTGAAAACTTAGGCACTTCTCAATTATTAACCTAAGAGTGAAAATTTGGTCAACACATCCTCTACCTTTTCTAAAACCACACTGCTCTTCTCTTAAAATTTTGTCTACGGCATCTCTCAGTCTAAAAAGTATCATATTACTAAGCAATTTGCTACCTACAGAGAGCAGACTAATGCCTCGATAATTACCACACTCACTTTTATCACCTTTCTTATAAAGTGGCTTAATTAAGGTTTTCCTAAAATCGTTAGGTACTTCCCCTTTTTCAAAAATCATATTCATAATCTTCAATAACTTATTTCTAACCTCAGAGCCACCATATTTAAGAAACTCATTTACTACCCTATCAGCACCTGGAGCCTTATTATTCTTTAGTCCTTTTAGTACTGTTGCTAATTCCTCCTCACAAAACAAATCTTCCTTCACATCCAAGGTATCACAAACTTTTTCATTTTCCTCTATATTTTTTCCTGCAACTCTATCTCGGTTAAGCAAGTTCTCAAAATGTTCGGCCCATCTCGCTTTAGCTTTTTCCTTATCGCTAATTGCCACCCCATTCCTATATTTAACTGGGACAAGTCCGGATTGACTACTACCTCTCAATTTGTTAACGTGCCAGTACAATATTTTACTATTATGCCGTCTAGCTGCATCTTCTAAATCCTCGGCAATTTTATCCATGGCCTCCACTTCACACCTCCTTAGTTCATATTTCAATGCTTTCTCCACTTTCTTTACATATCTTTTGTTTTCATGCGATCTATCACTCAGATAATTCTTGTACAAGTCCTTTCTCCTTTCTATTAAACATAAAGCTTTTTCACTAATATTCTTAGCTGCAGTTCTAGCTTTCTTCCCTAATACACCTTCAGCAACTTCACAAATTATTTTTCTAAAATTATTCCAACCATCCTCCACATTATCAAATTTTAAACTCTTAAGTTTAGTATTCAACTGTTCCTGGAAAGTTTCTCTCAAATTCTCATCCTGGAGTCTACTAACATCATAACTTCCTGGGAGGTAATTACCCTTCCGATATTTCAGCTTTAAATTAACCCTTGACCCTACTAGATGGTGATCTTTACTTTTAACATCAATAACAGCACTCCTATATACCCTAGTATCTTGTATTGATCCTGCCAGTCTTCGGTTTACTATAACATAATCAATAAGGTTTGCTGTCTTACCATCACGTGAATACCATGTTAGCTTATGAGCCATTTTATGACCAAACACCGTATTGGTTATAACTAGATTGTTATACCTACAAAATTGCAAAAGTCTGTATCCATTACTGTTTTCTTTTCCTACACCAAATTTACCTAAGCTGGGATACTATCTATCCTTATTTCTACCAACCTGGGCGTTAAAATCTCCCAGTAATAACATCATATTTCTACCTGGGACCTTGTCTATTTGCTCCTGTAACTGTAAGTAAAATCCATCTGAGTCACTAGTATCTCCATCAGTCGGTTCTACAGGGGTGTATACTACTATAACTGATACCCTGAACTTTCTAGTCATAAAATGAGCAATTAGTATTCTATTATTAATACCTTCCCAGCCTAAACAAGACTTAGCAGCTTCCTTATTCATCATGAGCCCTACTCCCTGTCTATGTACCCCATCCTTCCTGCCTGAGTAAACAAATTCTATATCACCTAATTTCATGCTTCCTACCCCTGGGATATGAGTTTCTGAAACTCCTAATAAATCCAGCTCGAATCGTCTGAATTCGTCAGTAAAAATTTCGATACGATAGTCATTTTTTAATGTCGTAACATTCCAAGTTCCAATTTTCATGTTCTTTAAATCATTGAAATTTTTTTCGCCTCAGGAAAAGCAATGATCCCGGATACCAGTGCAGGACGGGGATCACATATCTTCTCAAGTCTACACCGAAGTGCTTAAGCCGGCTTAGAACCGGACAGCAAGTAGTCCCTGGAACCTCCATGAATGGAGGCTTTGTGCAATCCTGGGCCCATCTTGGTCACAACATGGTTTTCAGCACTTGGCGATGCTCTTCTATCAACAAGAGTCGAAATCCTGCACAGACAATCTCAAGCCTATTACCTCCGACTCATTATATATTCATGCCTACAAATATTATGCTACTACGGGGAGGCAACCCGTAATAGATAAATTAGCTAGGAAGAGGTTTTTCAGCCCAAAGACGCCCATCAAAACATACCAATCCCAGAAGAATTGTCCATTAGTCAGAATCCCGTGCGAATGCTGTGTCGTTTACTAGGCTATATTTTCCTCGAGGGGCGCCACTCCTCAAGTGGGAATAGAGTTGACCGCAAGGTCCCCAGTCTTGCAGGTACCCCGAAAAGGTCTAGGCAGCCCTTTGCAGAGGCCGTTGTCCATAGATCTGGATCTTACGCCCTGCCACAGTTGTCCTCCTATAGAGGATCCTCCCGCGATGGTGTTCTGCATCACCATGCAATTTAACCCATTGCTGGGATAAGGTTTGCAACTCATGGAACTTGTGGACAAACCAGTGGGTCCTTTTGAGTGTACATTTGAGGGGCCTTCTTCCTCCTCCGCCTGTATTTATGACCCCGGGCAAGGGTGCCCCAGATTCTATTATGGACCCCCAGGGACAAGGTCCCCCCTTGGTCCGTGCCTCCTATGGAGGTACCCTACATATGTGTAGAGCGTTCCCCTATCGCCACCTGGGGACACGCTGAATGGCCTGGGGGAGGCCAGATAAACGGATCACTTTTGTTTTGCAAAGCCATAACTCAGTGACATATTTAACCTACTACTTATAAATATACATAACTCACTGACTAGGCCTATATAAGTTATATACAGAAATATATAACTCAGTGACATATTTAACCTACTACTTTTAAATATGTGTAACTCACTGACTAGACCTATATAAGTTATATACAGAAATATATAACTGAGTGACATATTTAACCTACTACTTATAAATATGTGTAACTCACTGACTAGGCATATAAGTTATATACAGAAATATATAACTCAGTGACATATTTAGCCT
>JAQQPU010004374.1:41880-52620 GCA_029168905.1 Artemia sp. Kazakhstan ARC1039 | reverse complement strand
GGAAAAATAAATAAATAATAAAACATTGGAGCCGTATGGCCTTTACTATAGGCAACGCTACAGCCTACAGCGTTGCCTCTGATAATGCTACCATTTCTACTTGCAAATTGGAATTCGCGAAAGGGATATTACTTTCAACAAGTTCTGAATGTAACGCGAATTTCCACATTCGAACTGACAAAATACATAACATATCTTAGAGCATAAAAAAGATTTAATCATTTACCTAACTTAAGTGTTTAGCATTGACTTAAACTAATAAATCCTTGAGGCTGAAAAGGTTGGGGGTAAACAAGGTTTCAGAGGCTACTGTTCTACCCTTTAGTGATTTAAGCACCTGTGAAAAGAAGCAAAATTTTATTAGTTCTACTGTTGCCAAACTTTGAAAGGAGCTCTACACCGACGTACCCCGACAGTGGTTGGGGGGCTGTTGTCCTGAAATAAAAAGTTTTCTGAATTTATTGGCACTTTTTATTAAAATTATAAAACAAATTTTTTTTATGCCCCTCCCCACTCAAAAAATTCTACGCACATGCATATGGTGCACTGTTACAACTCGCCTTCTTATGAAAGAGAAGCAAAAATAAATTTATGAACACTGAAGTCAATAAAGGACATATTATAAAATGCCTTTGTGAACTGAAAATTGTAAGAAGATTTTCTGGGTGAACCCGAGTTCGATGAAAAGTTACTGAAAGCTGCTAAAAACTAACTCTTTGTTCCAGTTGACGTTGTTGTAATAGCTGGAAAGACAGAGAAGAAACTTTTAATTAACTTTTGTTGTAACTTTTGCTAAAGATAGCCAACGGCCGTCTTTAGTGAAGTCAGTCTCCCTTATCATAATCATCGGTGTTACTATCAGACTGAAACGTATAGAAAATATCATTAGAGCTCAATTAAGATGGATACAATGAAACATATGAAGACTCTACCCTTATAAGCCTAATTTGCCCTTAGTTACTTCACAACCGTTCCTGGTGGATATCAACTTTAAATAACTTCTGTAGTTAACGTAAATTTACTACAATTTACAACCTAGAATGCATCCTCTTTTGCGAGCATACAGTGGTCCCATTCTTCTGTGTTAAAAAGTGTACTTTCGTGTTATTGTTTTATTTATCAGGCATATTTTCTTAAGACAGTCACATTATTCCTTAGGGATGTATGTGTAAGGGATATCAAATGACCTCACCTTTGTTACCCATTGTTGTCAAGGCTGTATCCAGGGGGATTGGGGGGGCTTGAACCACCATGACATGTTTGTCTGACTCGTAATAACGTAACAAAAATTAAAATAAATAAATTTCTTATGCTTTTTTTGAAGTTTTTTTGTAACCCCCCCCCCCTTCGAAAAAAAATCATTTTTAAACCCCCCTGCCCCTTCAGGAAAAAATTCTGGATACGGCCCTGATGGTTGTATATACCCGTTGCTGCTATGTCAAATTTTGAGATAGTGAAAAAAAAACATGATTGGTTCTTTTATATGACATTTTAAGCCAATAAAAGAGAAACCGTTGGCGTTATAAAAATGTTAAAGAACAGAAATCGTTCCAACAAAGAAAAAAACAACTATCCCGTAATTATGGGTTAGAAAGTGTGCTTTCATTTTATTGCTTTATTTTTGTTGCATGTTTTATTCCAGTCACATTATCTCTTAAACAAATGTATATAATGATTTTCTAATGATACCACTTTTTTTTTACCTGTTGTTGTGTCTATCCGTTGTAGCCGTGTCCAATTTTCGGCTTATGAAAAGTGATTGGTTCTTTTATGTAAAATTTTAAGCCAATAGGAATTTTTTTTTCACTTTTGCAAAATTTTTACGACTGAGCTCCACGTTGCTCTATGGTTACAGCATTCGGTAAAAAAAAAAGTGTTTCACGTAGCGCAGTACAGATGAATGATTTCTTGAAGACCCAAAAGTGAGTTTTCCCCTAATAAAATAGTGAGTTTAGTTCTAGTAAATGGCAGCCCTGTACTAATTAAAAAAAAAAATTCTGAAGTTTCTTAATATTATACCCTCCTCATGATCTTTTTTTATAGCTTTAAGAAAGAATTTAACACAAGCATTAATGCTAAGAGATGGGTGTTACAAAGAATGATTGCTAAGAAATTCACAAAAACATTAAAATGCCCTGAAAACATCTTTCATAAGTCTTTAAGCAAAAAACAAGGGGAGACGGATCTTCCTTAACGCGCTTATATTGATTCTTTATCTTACTTGACCAACCGTAGTTAGCAAAATTGTTTGCGGTGCAATTGTGATCAAAAGTTAAATTTTTGGGAGGTCATTCAATCCCTTAAAATTCATACTCTTTGAGTGGGGTGAATGAATTGTGCTCCTTGAAATAGCTGCCATTCTGCCTTATTAACAAGAACACCATGACCTTCACCACAAATTGTAGTTTTTTGTCTCAAGGACTCCTGAATGGCCTCTGATTTAAGTGCAAACTGTCATCTTCAAATATTTTCTTTTCTAGTTTCCGGTATTATAGAAAAAAGAATAAGTTTATCACAGCATGCAATTCTTTTCCTTTCTCGAACCCATTGTTGCAGAGTTAATAATGCAATGCTTCATTTTGATTTTTTCACTTTATTGATCATGTGCAGCGAAAAACGCTTCCTTTCAACGTCTCCGACTCTTAAAAATTATAAAATAAATCTTAAATAAATAAATCGATAAATAAATTAATCGACTCTTAAAAAATAAATCTCCGGTTCTTAAAAATTTATTTTGGGAACGGGAATAAGAACTTTATTAGTTTTGAGATTTCGGTAATCTTAACTTCCACCATTAGCCAACAGAATCCTCTCTTCTGGATTAAACTGATAAAAAAAAAAAAAAAAAAAATTAAAAAGCAATTTCATTTAACTGATCAGAAAAAAAAATTAAAAAGCAATTTCATTTTGATTTTTCCACTTTATTGATCATGTGCAGCGAAAAACGCTTCCTTTCAACGTCTCCGACTCTTATGAATTTATTTATTTAAGACAATTCACATTTACGAATTGTGTCCACGGTTGTGGGCCCAATAAAGAGTAAAACTCGTTCATAATTAAGTAAAATAAAGTGCCATAATTCTTTCAAGGGGTATACGATCTGGCTAAAAATTTCACTGTTTAATTCAGCACATTTGAAAACACTTTATTTGATTATTTGTTATGTTTTTTTTTACACAGTTAAACTTCGCAATATTAAAACGTTGCCAGAATTTTTTTCCCGTTTCCAAAAATCTAAATAGTTCAGAATGATTTTCTGGATAGCTATTTTCTAGACAACAATAATTCAAAATGATAATACAAAATTCAAATCTTAGAACTACGAAACATAATTTATGAATGTTTAGTGATGCTTGTGTAGTCAGTAAATGCCAAACAGTATTGTGTCATTAACAGTCATGCTCAAGGACCTATTTTGGACCGTATTCTGGTTCAAATCCAAAGGTGCAATTTGCTATGGAGCAGGAGGGCAAATGCCACCCAGCCCTAGTTTCACCCCCCCCCAACTGAAATTTAGTGTTTTCAAAAATCTTGTCAAAGCTAAGATAGACCGGCATAATTCAATCATGCACAGTTTTTTTTAGCCTACCTTTGCCTTTATGGTACTCTATGGCTTATTTTTCACTTGGTCATTTTCACTTGACTTGGGAAAATTGGCTCCAACTTAGCCTACCCCTGGATTTTGGGACTGGAGACCCAGTCCCAAAATTTTCGACAACGATCCAGCTCCAAGTTATAAAAATGCAAAAATTACCCTCTTCTTTTCAGTGGCATAGGGCGGGGGTACGGGGAGATTGCCCAAGTTGTAATTCTTTGTAGGAATGGCCTGATCTAAAAAGGCTGTTTTTTCTTCTGTTTTTCATGTCTACTAGTCAGTTTGTTATCTTGACGAAACGTACCTTTCAAAATAGTTTTCATTACCATCTCCTATTCGTTTTAATACGGATCGCAGCGGTAGTAGCTTGAATTAGCTATATATTTTTAAGACGTACCCTTTAATAACTGATTAATCACTTTGCCAATGATAATCACAATTTTTGTAGCATTAAATTTATAATGATGATAATAGGACTACTATTTATAAAACTGTTGTGTTTTGTTTATTATACTTTGTTATGTATTGTTATTTACCTCAAAATGTTTGCAAAAAAATTCTTTAAAACGAACTATATGCCTTTCCTTTCACTTCTTTTTTCCATAAAACACCATAAATGAGTTTTTGTTTTAATTCTATGTTTAGTATTTAGGGGAAAAAAGGGAGGGAATGACAAGATGAAATTCTACCCCTGGTGTCAGAAGACCTTTTTTATGACACTGCCTCTATCCTGCGTGTACAGGCTTCAATATTATGTTTTTACCATAATAAATATATTCCATTTTATTATTATATTGCAGAACTTCTACCAGGTTTCAATGTTAGAATAAAAGCTCGTCTGACATACACTAGATGTGGGTTGTCTTTATGTATAAGGTTGGTCTGGTAGTAGAATTCATTTTCCTTCCACAGTGTGATAAGGGAGGGGGGTTACGGCACAGCTTGGATGTTTTGGGTTCTTCGTCAAATTGGATAAAACTACGAGTTACTCGATCAAAACCGCTTAAGTTGTGTTGTTAGGGGTTAGTTTTTTGAGTAATATAAACGTCTATGGGAGGGGCAAAGACTGACTCATGTGCAAAAAATGACAAAGACTTATTGAAAATGTGAAATATTTTACTGGCGGCAGGGCAATCAGAAAATTTGGACTTAACCCAAAATATTGTGCCCAAAATTGTGACTACTAACTTCAGAATGATAAAGTTTTTCGTAAAACTGATAACATAGAAGTCTACCGGGAAACCAGAACTGAGAAGTCTTGTGATTTGTCCAAAAATTATTAATTGTGTTAGTAATAATCCGAAACTTTTAAAGAATGTTATCCGAAATGGGTCAAGGGTTTTTGGTAAGACTCCGTGACGAAGTGTCAAACCTCTGAATGGCACACCCCAACTTCACCTTGCTTGAAAAAAGCAAGTATTGACCATCCTTTTTGCCTGCAAAGGTTTGGCTCACGTAGAGATTGCACCGTCTGGTCGGAAGTTAAATGATGCATTCAACTTTGACACACTTGAAAATTTAGTAAAAAAGTCACCCACAATCGCTGTATTCAGGAGGGTTAATCATGAAAACGTGGCAAGCCGAAGAGCTGGGAAGATGTCTATATCCACAGCTCAAGTATTAGTCCTCCAGATTTTGACTTCCTCCCTCCAACTGAAATTGGTCGCGACCGGACGATGCCAGGACTCAGTCAAAGGTATTCAAGAGGCAGCAATGAGGATGTGAAGATCATTCCAGTCGTGCGCTCCAGGAGCCTTCAGTAATTTGCAGAGTCACGGTAATCACTCGGTTGATGTAGAAAGGGTAAGTTTGAAAACTATTTGGTCAATGTGTAAAAATTATGACCATATTGAAAAAATTCATTCTTACTACTCTGTGATAATCCCTTTACATATACTAACTTGCAAATGTTGTAGTTTTTACGTCTAACGTGGCTATACTAGATCAGTTAAAGATCCTAAATAGCCCATATTATTACTAAATATATGTTTCACAGGAGGCACGTATGGGTTAATTCAATCTAGGGGGGGGGGGGTAGAAAAACTAGAGCATACGCTAAAAAGCGTAAATGATACTTGTGCATAATATCGAACCCACCGCTATAGACCGTACAAGGAAACCAGACAGGAAACTAGACAAACGGGTATTTGCTAGATAGATGGATCGCAAAGCGTGATTTCTTATTGCGTTTACAATATCTAAACTGTTGTTTTTTGGGATATAGGGGGGGGTACCTAGGTTAGGTTAGGTTTCGTATTTAATATATGCTATGTTTTACCGAATATCCCCCCCAATGTGCAAATATAGAGCCCAAATTTGTTTCTAAACTATTATATTTTCATCATATTTTATTTTATTTCATTAGCATACCAGACTTGACTTCTTTTGTGTATAGCGGTGGGTTAGATATGATGCACAAGTACCGCGCAAATTCATATAAGAAAACCGTTCTGTTCTACTTTACCCGTGAGTGGTTTTCTTTTTTTCCGAGCTTTGTTCCCTCCCAAGAAAATCCCACTGCCCCTGAAAAACAATCTCCATGTAGCCTACCTATTTGGTCTGATCCTATCAGTTCTCTTGGTTTTTAAAATGAATTTTTCCCATTTTTGTATAAATGAGTCATACCCTAACAAAAAAAAGATCGAGCCACTTTTCCCGAGACCTTACATTTTCAATACGATTAATATGTTCGTGCCCATACAGACACAGAAACCCAGGCTATAGCTTTAAACATTGCGTTCTGATGCATCTAGAAAGTCAATTAGTTAAGGATACTCGATAAAACACATTCGGCACGCCTTTAATATTTTCAAATGTTTAAGCGTTTTATAAAAGAATATGCTCTTTTTTCAATATTTTAAAAGGCAAACTCCTTTAATTATCTAATAAAAATCTTTTTACATATTCTAAATAATTATAATTCAAACTAAAAATAGATAAAATTGTATGGAATAATTACGTATAAATAAATAGTATTTTGTATATTTTAACTAAACAATATGTTATAAAGTTAGCTCAGCAAATAGTAGAAATTGAAGTTGAACCAGAACAATTTTTGAAAAGCTGAAATTCCTAATCTTGGAATCAGCTTGCTATTTCTTTATGCTCATACTTATTTAAACTGATCGATCCAGGTTTTCTCCAAAAATTCAATAATAAAGTATAGGAACATTTATGAAAGTTATGTGGATGCACATTCTTTTATTTCGCTTTCTAAAAATAATTTAAAACTACATCTTATTGATAATATTAATTAATATGAAGTCTTGGTTGCCGGTGCTGGTGAACGAAAATCAGACAACTCCAACATTGTCCAGAATCTTCTTAATCTTTTAACGTTGAAAAACTTAATAACGTTGAAAAGCTCTATTTAAAGATAGTGTAGTTTATGGACAGAGCCGTTCCTAGGGCTGGTGGTGCCAGGGGCAAAATTAATTTCATTGCGGCCTCCCGTCTCAAATAAAAATATGAAAGTGAAAAATAGGATCAAAATGGGTAACTCCCCAGCCAGGGTGTTCGGGGCAGCTTGTCGCGGCTGCCCCCTTCTCTTTCAACGGCTCTGTGGATGGACAATGATTTTTAGGAAACACTCGTTCGGGAAACGCCCTGTTCGAGAGTAGTATACTGCTTAGACTATTCCCAATGCGGGGCCGTTCCTAGGGTTGGTGGTGCCCGGGAAACAATTTACTACAGCATCCCCTCCTGACTCCAATATAAGCAAAAGGCTAAATCAAAGTGAAAATTTTGATCGAAGTGGGCAAAACCCCAGTTGTGGCACCCCCAGCCCCGGGGGGAGTCCTCAAAAAGCGGAATGCCTTGACCAACTTATTTACCTGCCGAGCCTCGTTTCAGTTTTTGTTTGGGGGAGTTAAAAAAAAAAATTCTTTGCTATTTTTATCTAATAAAATTTAGCCAATTTTTAGAGAATTTCTACCATTTTAGAGCATGTCCAAGTCACACTCTAGAGGAAGGAACAAAGTTAGGCACAGCTGCAGCGCCAATAATGTATTGACCGAAAGATAAAAATTGATTAGTCATAATAAATATTGAAAGTCTGCATAATTGTTGGTTTTTCTATCAGACTGAAACTATCCTAGCCTCCATCCTGTAGACGCCTTGAATAAGCAGTTAGGCCTATCTTAATCCACCATTTTATTAACTGAACTATTTCATGATGTATTGTAGCTGCTAGTATGCATACCAAGGTCAACTATATAAAAAATTCTGTTTTATTGTCTTAAAAAGATCAGGCGCTAAAAATTTAAAGATTTTGTTGTTTTTGAAGCCTTGTTTGAACAAAAATTTTGCTACTGTAAAAATAATTTTTGATGACAAATATTTTGCAATGCATGAATAAACAATTCAATGCTTAACGTAATATTCTTAAGAGTATTATCATATTTAGGAGGAATTGAAATTAGACTACTAAGTTTCCTAGGAATTCTAGGAACATATATATTCACTAATCTTAGTAAACATGAAGAAAGATGGTGTAGAATAAATAGTTAACAATTTTTGGAGGGTCTTTCCATGCTTGATGGGCCCTAAAACTGGATGATAATTTTTTTCTTTAAGTCATATTCAAGCAAGGTAATCTGTATTCTTCAGAATCTAGGAGTGGTGGGGGAAATTTCACCTTTTTCAGTAAAAATACAGTAAAGGGTATTTCCAAAGTCTAGAATAGGGGAGACAGAATTTCTAGGGTGTAATTGCCCTCCATATCCTCTCCGATTGACAGGCTTGACCTTAGGTTCTCAAACCCCTTTCTGGATCCAAATTTAGCATGTAGAACAATTCCTGAAAGGTTGACTCTCGTAGAGTGACAGCTTACCAAGATTTTTTTTCTGTGGATTGGTCCAAATCTAGGTCTAGCACTGTTTTGTTCTACCTTACCCGTGTCACCCTCCCCAATAAAGTAGGGAGGAATGAAGAACCGGGACAGCTGCCCCAGCACCATAATTAATTTATGCACCACCCTTCCCCACTAAAGTGGGGAGGGATGGTGCGCCCCTACTTTACGATTATCTTGAATTTTCCCAGCAATTTCTTATATTTTGTGCATATAATTCGTTTTTTTTTCTGAGCTTTGTACCAATCCCAAAAAATCCCATTGCTCCTGAAAAACAATTTCCGTGTACTTACTTGGTCTGACCCTATCAGTTCTCTTGATTTTAAAATAAATGTCCCCTAATTTCGAATAAATGAGTGAAACTTGAGCAAAAGGGGTAAAATCAAGGCATGTAAACTATTCGTGATGTAGAGCCGTTCCTAGGGTTGGTGATGCCCGGGAAAAATTAATTATGGCGCCCCCTATGGTGCCCGGCGCAGTTGTCCTGGCTCTCCATTCCGCTTTGAACGGCTCTGTCACGATAATAATAATTCCAGAGAGTGGCAGGGTTGGCTGGTACTGGATAGTTTTACGGGAATCTAGACCTCCATTTACAGGCTAAATTTTGACCATTTGGTTTATCGATATTTTCTTGTCTAGTCCAGATAGATCAACGCATACCAAAAGTTATGCACAAACGAAGGTTTGGAACTCGCTTTTAAATTTGCCCCGGGTAACATGCTGTTTCTGCTCCCTCGAGAGATACTTCTAAATTACCTTAATTTACTTTGACATCTACGCCAGAACATTACATTCCTGGATAAATATAGTCTACGGATTGGCATTGTAGATGCTAAGTTTTCCTTAATTATACTTAAAAGCAGCAAGCCTAAACGTAGTATGATTTGGCATTGCATTAATTAGATAATTAGCACGTTAATACCCAAAGAAGTGCAGAAAATGATACTTGAGCTATCAATAGAACAAATAGGAAAGTAAAAATATTGCAGGGTTAAAACTTTTTTATACAGCTAAACGACGGTGCTGGATTTGATTTTACCCCCCCCCTTTTCCTGCTTAAAACTTTTCTTTCCATATACTATAATGTTAAGCACCTTTCTCCCACACACCACTTTGAAAGATAATTTATTGCAGAATTTCAATACAGTATGTAAAACATATTTCATCGCCACTATCTTAAGTCAGTTCAAACTTTTATTATTCAAGTTAGGAGTGTGGGGGATGAGTCAGGGTATTTGGTAAGTATTGGAATGGACGGGTTACCACTTGGGGAAGAAGGAAGTATGCGGGTAAGGCCATACAACAAAACTGCCCTTACTTTTGCCCAATGTGTAGAGGTATTTAAAAAAAAAAACCTTTGTATTTTGTAGGGGAATACAAAGAGCTGATAGGTTTAACGAAATATCTCTATCGGAAAAAGTTTCATAGATAAGAATAATGAAAAAGAAATTTTCAGAAATTCCTGAGTCAATTTGTGATACATAAAGCTGTTTTTCTGTAGGTTGATTATGGATTGCATTTACTTATTTGTATATTCGATATTATTATTCTTTCGCTTGTTGTTTTTTGTTGTTGTTTTGTTAAGACTTTTTTTTGGCTTTTTTACAAATAAGATATTTTTACTATTCCAGGATAACTATGATAGAGAAGCTCTGACAAAACAGAATGTGCTTTGCAGCTATCGGAGTATTCAAGAAGTCATAAGCGAAAAGGGAAGCTTACATGAACGGTTTGTTTCATATCTTTTACGCTCTTTTTTTTACTACAAGCCTTAATACCTGTATCCAGTGTCGTATCCAGGATTTGTTCTCGTGGGGGGGGGGGGGGTAAAAAAAATGTATAAAAATTAGTTTATATTCATTTTTGTTACGTTTTTATGAGTCGGACAAACATTTCAGGGGGGTGGGTGGGTTTAAACCCCCTAATAACCCCCCTGGATGACTTAGGGGTTAATAGATGGTAAGCTACTTCAGTTGATGTTGCATGACATCAATGTAATAACATTAATTAGCTGCATTTTCGCTATTATTAGGCACATCAAAATTATCTAGCATTGTATAGTTCTTTTCCTTAAATCGAAAATGAAAGTTTCTGGCGCCAATCTCGGGAGGGGGGGGGTCTTCAGGCAACTGCCACTGAGCATGTTGATGATTTTCCCTTTGATTTCTTGCATTTTTTTTCCATGTAGAAGAAATCATATAAAAACACCTTTCATATGCAAATAATAAAATAGTCTCTTGGTGTATTATTTTGTTAACGTGTCTAAAGGATTTAGCTACATATTTACCAGTTAAAG
>JAQQPU010004374.1:9940-33526 GCA_029168905.1 Artemia sp. Kazakhstan ARC1039 | reverse complement strand
TACTGAAAAGATTTCATAATTTTGAAATAAGAAAAATATTAATCGGTACTTGGGTAATTGTATGATATAGCCCCTACCGCTCAAGTTGTTCATTCATTGAAGCATTATAGAACCGTTTTTTTTTCGTTAGTTTCTTTCAGCTTAGCGTGAGACAAGACAAAGAGAAGTGACAGAATAGATGGAAAATATATAATTTGGGATATATATTTGCACATTAGGGGGTGGGGGTAAAGTACTTTGACAGTGTGAAGTTAGAAGACAATTCTTACTTCATAATTTGCAGAATAATTGTACCTAACACATTAGGCATGCAGGCCCGCTATACTTTGACCCCCCCCCCAAAAAAATGCAAATATATAGCCCACATCTGTTTCTAAAGTATTATATGTTTATCATAATTAGGTAGATTGATACTTGTTAAGAATCCAGAAAATACGCGATGAACCGCATCTAGAATCTAACGAAATCCTAATGAAAAAACAGGTTTCCGCTGCTTTTGAGGTATTGCTTACTCCAGGAACTATGTTTAAACTAGAATTCTTTGGGGTTTTAGGGGCAAAAAAAGGTACCTATAGGTTAGGTTACTGATTTAATATATACTATGCTCTACCCCCCCCCCTCTCTAATGTGCAAATATATAGCCCAAATTTGTTTCTAAACTATTATATTTTCATCCTATTTTGTTTTATTTCATTAGCATTAGCGAAAATTCACTTCTCGCGTGTTTCTGGATTCTTAACAAGTACCGGTAGATTTCATTAGGATTGAGCGTCAGAGAAACATATTAGAAGAATATTAGGTAGGGGCTATATCAAACAAGTACTGAAAAATATTAGGAAGTCATGGTTTTCAGGTTTGAACAGACCTAAGGTGGGTCCTAGGGACAATTTTATTTTTTATTTTTCTTTGGTGCTTTAAATATATTAAAATCTTCCAAAATAGACTATACTTTGAATAATGGACTACTACTTAGACAAAAAATACTTTCTTTTTCTCGTTTGTACTCCGTTTTTTCTTGTTACTTGTAAGACTATACACTTTGATTGTAAGACGGGCTGTTAACAAAAATCAATTCAATAAGGCCAGTCACCAGATCTCCTGTTTGTGAAATACTCTATAGGTTTGAAACTTTCAAAACCTATTAAACGCATTTTCATAGAAATAAGTGATTATGTTTGAGTTGCTGTAAAGTGTACAGGCCTATGTTCAATCCCATACCCAGGAGACAACCTCGGTATATAACCGCTATTTCTTCCCAATAAAGATTTGTCATGTTCAAAACATTTGTTAAATCTGTATATGGTCTAACAAGCGTCAAGTAGCTTAATCTTGGATGAAACAGGTTAGCTGCCAACAAGTCCTTCAAACGACCCCCCCCCCTCTCAAAGAAAGTAGTATGACTCCAGAAAAAGTTTTATAATTCTACTCATGGTTTAAAGTATTTAAACATAATTCGAGAAGCTTTTCCGGGTATCTCATTTCTTAGTTATTTGGGCATTTATGTGTCAACGATAGCGGTCCAGGGGGGAGCTCTTGGGACTAAAGCTAGTCGTGGGAAAGGGGTCGTTCCCAGGCCTGGAACTTCCGTTCCAGGAAAGTTATATTCTTGGTTCATTTCTAAAGGCAGTCCATCGTTCGCCTTCGTTGTAGCTAGTTGTTCTTGTGCTACCTTATTTTCTCTGTGTGTATTCTCACGTTATTCAATAAAGACCTTATACCAACGTTTACTAACTATCTTCGAATTTACGTAAACCATTACATCTGCCAATTATAAAAGGGTACAAAGAAAGAACTAAATAGAGGTTTACAGAGTGGTGATAGCAGAGGTTTACAGAGTGGTGGCAAGCGGTTAAAACTAGTGGAGCATATATCACAAGTGGAAAGCCTCCAAGTGACATTTGAGTGACCGTTATAAGTATTTACGACATCTTATGCTAAATACTGGCAACATATTGAAGAGTATTTCGCCCGCTACCAGACTGTGATATTGAGCTGCAAATACTACAAAAGACTGATTAATAAGACATCGAAACGTTACGAGCTATTGAACTTTCTTCTATTCAAAGCACCTTCTTGAGAAACACTTTCTTTTAAATGAACATTTTGAAATAGGCTGTTACACAATGCCTAATATGGATTTCCTCGCGATAGCTTCTACCTACTAATTCAAATTTCTACAACTGAGAGTCTCCGGTTGATTTCTACCTTCACTTAGCCATTCTACGTTTGGTGTTTTTTTTACCTGATTTTATACAGTCGACGTGTGATCTACATTTGACAGTTCCAATCAAAATTTAACATTTTGAATTCGATAATCGAAAATTAATTCTCAATTGTGACTACATTTGACGCTAGTGATTTAATTGAAGCCAACTACAATTGGATTTGGAACGGACTATCTTTCGTAAGTGATTTAACACGACTAAACAACCCAGTAAATTTTATTAGACCCTTGTTGTTAGAAGTGAAGTTATTGCCCAAAATTTAGCGTCCGTAATTAAAGAACGGTGTTTAAAACAAATATTAAAATTTTTAGAATAACTGCTTTTTCAAATTTTAATCTCAATATTTGAGTTTTTATTCCTATTCTCGATCCGGCGGAAACTGGATATAACAAAAAGGTTGCTTTTGATTTGGTAAAACAGTGGAGGGGAAATGGCATATTTCCACCTCTTTTATTTGACTCAAATGATCCTGATTTCGATGAAGATGAACTTTATGATTACCTTCAAAAGATCAAGACATGGGTCCCAACAAACCCTCCAACTCCCCTGAGCACCACCCCAATTAATCCTCCAATAGAACAGCCTCAACAGTCCCAAGTAATAGGATCGCTAATTGACCCTCTTTCAGTAATAACTCCACTCACAAAGGCAGAGAGCGGAAAAATAATTGAGTTTGTTTCGCAGTTACAAAAATTTCAGTTGTTGTTAAATTGGTCTGATTCAAGAGCCTTACAGACCGCGTCACTTTTGGCCCATGGGTTGTTTCGCCCCTTTTTTGAGGATCTGGATCCCTCGATTACAAATTTGTCAAGTTTAAAACGTGAATTATTTGTAGCATATGCCCCAGGCAAAACAGTAGGCAAAATGGTTGCAGAGTTTGTAGGCGCGATTCAATTCAAGGATGAAACGGTATATCTGTTCTATAAAAGGATACTAAACTTAGAAAGGTCATGTAGGGTGTCCTTAGAAGCCAGTGAGGACGGTTTAGTCCTTGGAAGACTTGCTCTTAACGCATTCAAGGAGGGGATCAGACCGTCCTACAAACGCTATTTGTTAGAGCATAGCGCAGAAATTTTTTGTTTAGAGGATGCGTACAAGGTTGCAAAACAATATGAACAGATAGAACAGATAGTGGGGGAAGGAGAGACGTCGTCTTCTTCCGACGAATACCTTTCTGCTCTGACGAGGGTGAAATTCGGACTCAAAGATGAAGGTTTTCAAGGCCGTGGGCGAGGAAGTGTTCGTGGTCGTGTAAGTTACGATAGGGGGCATAGTATGGATAGTTATTCTGATGAGAGAAGAAAAGAGTGTCTTACTTGCGGGGGGAGACACAGAGTTACGGAATGCTATCAAAAATGCGGATCATGCGGAAAACCAGGTCACCCAGCGGTTAATTGTTGGGATAATAGGTCGTATGAAAAGAGGGATACGTATCATGAAAATATACGGTGCTATTTTTGTAAGGAATATGGACATATTTGAGCCCATTGCGAAAGAGCGAATACTCGTAGAAGTGCTACTCCGGGAAACGAGTGAACCGACCAAAACTGGGGGAAATGGTTGGTAGTAAAATTATACCCCAAAAGATTTCTACTACTAAGTTAAATGTTCAATTTAAGCCAATAGAGCAAATAATGTTAGATTCCAGTGATATTTTAACTAGCAATAGCAAACAATTCAATCACAGTCGGGGGGGGGACACCAAGAAGAAGTTCTATGCTTTCTTGGGTTACCTGCCAAGCTAAATGATACCATTCAGTTCCCAATGCTCCACAAGATCAATCTAGGTGATATAGAGTGTTCGGCATTTTTAGATTCAGGTTGTCATAAGTCGATAATTAGCGAAAGACTGTTTAACCCGAATCTCCCCTAAATTTTGACAGAATTGTATGCCAACGTTAGCTCGTATAAAACCACTAGGGTCCGAGTCACTGCCAATTACTGGGAAAGTCATGCTTCCGCTTTGCGTTTCCGACAAGAACCGACAGAAGCGTTTAGATTGGGAGTTTTTTATTTTTCCTAATGTGGATTATGAGGTAATTTTCGGATGGGACATTTTGCATGCTCTGAATTCCACAATTAACCTCCATACAAATGCCATTACATTTGGGTTATCAGCTAGACAGAATAACCCCTGCAATTTTCAGTCGTTTTGTACAGGTAGTGTTGTATTACCAAAGCCGTTTCAGTTGGCCCTGGAACTATGAAAATTATTCAATTAAACTTTAGATCCAGAGATGGTAATGACGTTGCAAACGGTTCTACAGTTTTATTCTACCCTTCAGATGATTTAGTAGACAATTTGAAATGCTCAGTACACGTGGTCACTCGTAATGCTAGTTTGGTGGCTATCTTTAATGACAGGGACACGGTAATAAAACTGTCTCGCCGCACGATTTTAGGAGAGTTTGAAGAAATTTCTAATGAATTGATTGAGGCCGCTAAGGCAGATATAAAAATAGAAACCGAGATAAGTTCGTCACAAAAGGAGGAATGGGATGATGACACTTTTATTAACGGTTTCCAGCTAGATCATCTCACTGGTAAGCCTTTACTGAAAGGTAAACTGCGCAGCCTTCTAGTTAAATATAAACAATTTTTTTCGCGCCATAGTTATGACATAGGAAAGAATGACCTGTTTAAATACACAGTTGTAATTGATCCAAATGTTCCACCTCCACAACCAAAATCATTCAATTTACCACTTGCCATGCAAGACGTCCTACAAAAGCATATCGCTGCGCTTTTAAAGGCTGGCGTCATCAGACCTGGACGACGTGAATTTTGTAGCCCCGTTTTCCTAATTTGAAAGGCGAAAAATGCTGAGATTGCTCCAAAACACAAATGGAATTTGGATAACTCGAGAATAATTTGGGACATGAGAGGTATTAATAAAATGATCAAAGATTCAGCGTGGCCTATGCCTCTTATCAAAAATGTCCTTCAGAAATTAAGCTCCAAAAATAAATACTCCATTTTGGACATGAAGCATGCGTATTATAATGTCGAATTAAATAAAGATTCACAAAAATATTTTGCATTTAACTCACCAGAAGGAAAAATGTACACTTTTACGAAGTGTCCACAAGGGTCAAATATCTCTCCTCAAGCCTTTTGTCAGTGGGCTAGCATTTTATTTGATACCGAAACTTTCGGAAATATTGTGGCATTATACATTGATGATGTTTGTGTTGCGAGTAGGGGTGACGATAATGATCATTTGGCAGACCTTGAAAAAGTGTTTGAAAGGCTTTTGCAAAATAATCTTAAATTGGGAATGAATAAATGCCAATTCTTCACTGAGCGTCTGGAACTATTAGGACATGAAGCGACTCCAGCGGGCATTGCGCCGCTCAAGAACAAACTTGACGCCATAAAAGCCATTCGACCTCCCAGAGATATAGCGGAACTTAGAAGTTTCTTAGGGCTAACAAATTGGTACCGCTCCTTCTATTTGAATTACGCAAAATTATCGGCACCACTAACGAAGCTACTCAGAAAAGAGTCAAAATGGTCTTGGGGAAGAGATGAACAAGAGAGTTTTGACTCGTTAAAACTCTCGTTCCCTGATCTATCAGAGAACGCTTCATTTTGGATTGCGGTAAATACATCCGGTGATGCTTGTGGCGGTCTCCTTCTACAGATAGATGAAACCGGACGGTTTAGGCTAGTCTCCACATTCAGGAAAGTTCTTTCGCGCCAATTTAGTAAAATGGATAACATGTCACGTGAGCTCTTCGGAGTGGTGCAATCTATAAAACACTTTGAGTACTATATCTGGGGAAGGGAAGTTCATTTTCTAATCGATTGTAAAGCAATTACATTTCTCCGTAAGTGTAATAATGGGTCATCAAAGCTGTATAGAATTTCGCTAGTCTTAGACAGTCCCTTGTATCACTGGCACCATATACCAGGGAAAACACATGCTGCCGACATACTGTCTCGACCAGCGAAAGAAATTGTAGAGGCTACTAGACCCTTTTCAATGACGGATGATGAGTTAGAATTTTTTGCCACACCAGCAAAATTGAAAGAGATTAATTATTTAGGTTTAGACCACGAACATATGGGAAAACTTCAAAGAGAAGACGCCACATTGAAAACTTTAATTGAATATCTTGAGGTGAAAGGAAAAAGGTCAAAGGTCCGTATAGCTACCCAGGAAAAGGGAGCTGGTTTTGAGGTCCCGTGGGATGGTACTGATGCCTCATGGGATGGTTTTGTTGCACTGCGAGATGTTACTGATGCCTCGCAGGGTGGTTTGGCTATTCAGGAAAAGGGAGCTGGTTTTGAGGTCCCGTGGGATGGTACTGATGCCTCACGGGATGGTTTTGTTGCACTGCAAGATGGTGCTGATGCCTCGCAGGGCGGTTTGGTTACCCAGGGAGAGGGAGCTGGTTTTAATGTCCCGCGAAATGAGGTTGATGCCTCGCTGGGTGGTTTTGATGCCCCATGGGGTGAAGTTCTTGGTGAAGAAACAAGGACAAAATTGGAGAAAATACCATGGTTGAAACATCTTGTCGATGGAATGTTCATGAGTGATGGTGTATTATACTGCAAATCCAGTATGAATGGACATCTAGAATGTGCACAAACACCAAAACTGATGATCCCCGAAATGTTGATTGACACTACGATTAAATTAGCTCATGAACATCCCCTAATAAGTGCACATTTAAGTAGCCAAAAGATGCTACAAAATCTTCAGGCTTATTGTATTTTCAAAAATATGGGAAAAAGAGTAGACATAGTTTGTAGAAATTGTCATGTGTGTCTCCGGAAAAATAAATTCCATGAAATCCCCCATCCACCGTTAGGTCGGAGTGAAGATCCTTCTCATGTCGGTCACATGTGGAGTATGGACACTGCTGGACCATTACCGAAAACGGATGAAGGGTTTGAGCATGTAATAGTAGCTGTAGAACATTTCGCAAAATTTGTTGTTCTTGAGAGTGTAAAGAATATTTCCGCAAAGTCGATTTGAAGTTTTTAAATGAAAAAATTATTTCTTATTTTGGGTTATTTGATATATTGCTCACGGATAAACATGCAAGTTACCGTTCTAAAGTGGTGGAGGATTTCTGTGCTAAGCACAAGATTGATCACCGATTTTCTAGTGGCTATAACCCATTTTTGAATGGTTTATGTGAAAACCGAGTAAAGGCGTGCAAAAACATATGCAAGGCCTACTGTTATGAATCCGAGTCTAATTGGTCGGAGTATATTCCAAGTATTCAACTGGTACTCAATAGCGCTATTTCATCAACCACAAAATTTCAACCATTCCAACTTATGTTCGGTCGACAACCGACCGAAGTTTGCAGCTAGTTTGCAGCTAGCAGCTAGCCAAGTCCAACAGGTTTTCTACCTCCATAGTGTTTGTCACAAGAAAATCGAAAAATCAAGAGAAGTTCAGGCCGGACAATATAATAAAAATAACACAAAAATTCCAAGGTTGAAAGAGGGAGACATTACCTATGTTCAGGATATGACATGCAAAGGGTTAAAATTAAAATTTCGCGGTCCATACATAATAATAAAAGTAATACAACCAAACCAAGTTTTCCTACTACAGGAACTAGACGGAAAGGGTACCAGAAGAATAGTAAACATCAGACTAATGAAACCAGTCAAAGACCCCTCCGTATTTCTTGCGAAAAATCCAGAGTACTCTGAGTATGTAAGTAATAAACCAATCACTAAAGAATCGGAAAAGACATTAAATGATTTTGGGCGTTTAGGTCAGCGTTTAAAAGAAATTTCTTTATGTATAGATGTACCAGTAGCACAGCAACAAAGTTTAAGAAATAAAGGTAACTCAAGCACCGCCTACTTAGAATCAAGAAGCCAAAACGGGGAATTAACAGTCCAGGAGTCCAATACCACCAACCCATTATTTGTGGATGTAAACACAGGGGATACTCACCTTGACATGACTAATGTATCTACTATTTTGTCGAAACATACTAGTCTTACAAGTAATACTGTCCAGGAGAGTAGCACCAATAATAATGTAGAGATATCCCCAGTAGTACTGCCATTTGTTGAACCACAAGCTAGTAGAGAAAAACCAAAAGTTTCTGCAATTTCATTTATTTGTCGCTGGTATTTTCAGGATTAATTAGCCTTTCCCGGTCATTCCTTTTGCTCTAATTCAAAGTTTATACATAACCCCAACTTTCCTTGTCCTCATCAAATTCAGGGGATGGGGAACAAGTCTATTTTAAAGTATAGAAAGAAAAATGAAGTGTTAAAATATCCAGTTTCCGACTACTGTTGTTAGTGTGGTTCGTTTATACTATGTAAGTTTTTACTTTTGCAAGTATTGTGTAGTGTTTGTATTATGTAATTGTTTACTAGTTTACTGTAGAATGTTAGTAGGCGAGAAGTGAATAATTTGGGAAGGGAATGTTTTGAATTCAATTAAAGTTTGGGGGTTTAATGAGAAGGGGATAAGCCAAATTTGGGAAATTTAACTTAAAACAGGGGGGAGAATCTGTAAAGTATTTAACATCAATTTGAGAAGCTTTTCCGGGTATCTCATTTCTTAGTTAGTTGGGCATTCATGTGTCAACGATAGCGGCCCAGGGGGGAGCTCTTGGGACTAAAGCTAGTCGTGGGAAAGGGGTCGTTCCCAGGCCTGGAACTTCCGTTCCAGGAAAGTTATATTCTTGGTTCATTTCTAAAGGCAGTCCATCGTTCGCCTTCGTCGTAGCTAGTTGTTCTTGTGCTACCTTATTTTCTCTGTGTGTATTCTCACGTTATTCAATAAAGACCTTATACCAACGTTTACTGACTATCTTCGAATTTACGTAAACCATTACATCTGCCAATTATAAAAGGGTACAAAGAAAGAACTAAATAGAGGTTTACAGAGTGGTGACAGCAGAGGTTTACAATGGTAATTAATAATAATAGAATCATTTTCGATTTTATCATGTGTATAGTAAAATGACTGCTAGAACTGCCCTGTCATTGTCACAAGTTCAATTACGAGTTCTTTTTCCCCTCATGTTTCAACTTTTTTCTACATTATAATATTCATAGATGCACTCAGGTCTTTCTCCTGGAGAAAGAGGGGATAGAAATACGAAAAACAACACTTATGGTCACAATCTACTTCTTGTCCATAATAGGAGTCATGAGGACCATTTCTAAGGGGTAGGATTTCCTTCAACTTCAAGTGTCTTTCTTCTTTGTTGTAGCAAAAGAGAAGATTTAAATTGGGCAGTGGTGTTATGTTGAGATACGCTATTTTGTTTCGGGCATGAGGGTTTCATTAAAATCTATAACCTCGAATTGCCGCCACCTACCCTCTGGTACTTATATAGCCTATCTCCACAAAGAATTGCGCTCAACGATATTACTCGTAATCACGCGCCAATAATTGGAGTGTGAAGTTAAAAATTAGTTTCCTGGCTGTGAGTAAGCACATTAGCGGCTCATTTCGACATATATAATCCATCAACAGAAAAACAAAATCGTTCTTTGACAGAAACGCATTAGGTTCCTTTTTGTTGAATTTGGGTTTCACCTACTTCTTTAATTACCACATGTGGCATTCTGTCGCGACGTTCCTCTGAATAGTTTATAGCTAGTTTTTGAGATGTACAGGTTATATATTATAGACCAAGTCTGATTATTGTCCACCTAATGCTTGATGTTTACGAAAATTCCCACATGTGGTACATCACATTAGCCAAGACCGTATCCAGGGTTTTAACCCCCGTCTCCCAGAAATTTACGCCCGACTAACGTAAAACAGAACACCCGAAAACACCCGTTACGCCCGAAAACGTAAAAAACAGATTCTTTTGTTATCCCCCCCCTCTCGAACAAAAATCCTGAATATGCCCTTGATATTACCACATAACTACACAAGGTAGCCCAAATTAGACTGAAGGATAAAAATGTTCACTTTTTTTGGAACTTAGATTTTTTTTTGAAATATGTGATGGTTATATATGATGTTTAGCAGAGCGTTAAAATGATCGAATTTGTTTATTCTTCTGGCAGGCCTATTATTTCAATTTAACGATCTGTCATTTGCCATTTTTTTGCCATTTGCCAAAAAATGTCATTGCCATTTTATCGACGGAAAACTTCGCTTTAAAGATGGAGCAATGGAAAATGCTCTTGAAAGAGCCAATATTTACCACAACGAAATAATCATTGTCATTGTAATGACAGAAAACGTCCTTTTAATGATAAAGTAATTGGAAATGCTCTTGAACGAGCCGAAATTTGTCACAAAAGAACGAAAAGTATTTGAGATGTCTTGTTTCATAGTTAGTTGTGAAAAACTGCGTGATGTAATTATTTTTAGAAAATAAAAACTAATATAAGTAAAAACAAAAAAGATGTAGTTATTTCAGTAGAACTTGTAGATAAGGCACCGAAAAAATATATACTAATAAATGCCAGAATAAAGGAGCTTCAATGAAAAAAAAGTGTTGCTAAAACATATAAAAGTAATATCAAGAGATAAGAAAGTGCAAGACGCAAAGAAAGAGTAAAATAAAAAAAGAGAAAAAAAGAAGAAAAGACATTTATTCAGGGAAGTTTCATAAAATTTCTATAAAATGCTTCGGCAGTATTAAAAAAAAATACAATCCGACAATAAAATAATTCAAGTATCTTACCAAGGGCGCTGAAATGTGATATTATTTGAATTAGTTAAGTAGAAACTTAAATAACCATTTAAAGATCCTAAGACAAAAGGAACGTCGCGAAAGAAGCTATCTAAATATATACTATGACGTACATCGCGATCGAGTGTCACATGTGATAAAACAAAGTGGCTCAAATCAGACTCAAGGGTTAAAACTAACTGCATCTTTTTTGTTTTTACTTATATTAGTTTTTATTTTCTAAAAATAATTACATCCTTTAAGTAGGTTAAGTAGAAACTTAAATAACCATTTAAAGATCCTAAGACAAAAGGAATATCGTGAATTGAATTTTTGATGAAAAAGACCTTACCTCTCTATGCAGTTACGCAATTTTTGGTTGTAGCAGGCTGCAAATTTAGGAGAAAAAAAAAACATGTGCGAAAAACGAGCAAAAGATTATAAAAACAATTGGGCACCAAAGAGCTTAAGAGGGTGTAGCTTTCCTCTGATGCTACTTGTCTTTAAGAATCAACAGATTGTAAATGTTTGAATTTTACGGACAAAAACTGTTGTCAAATGTAAATAATGCTTACTTATTTTTTTTAATACATTCAACATGACAACACTGTTGGAAGTGTGATACCGTAATAAAAACTTGTTTGTTTTCAGAAAACCCCCCTAAAAATTCCAGGGGGCAAAAAATGCTGTTATTTTGATATCCTTTATACCCAAGGCCTTATCTAGTGGGGGAGAAGAAATTCCAAAACCCCCATAACAAAATGTTTTTTCGAACCATAAAAACGTAAAAACATGAATATAAACAAATTTTTGGTGCGTTTCTAAGTTTTTTGTACCCCCCCCCCTCTCCTCCGGAAAAAATAACCCTCCCCGAAAAAAAATCTTGGATACGGCCCCGAAAGTATCTTAATGACAAAATGATAATAGGCTACCCCTGTCATTTTACACTATTTGTGCTGACGAATAAATATATTTGGCGGTTACTGCAATCTGTGTTAATACATGAAGATGGTCATTCATTTAATTGTCCAAATTAACAGTCATTATTTATGTAAATTAGGCGTAATTAGTAGCACCTAAATAAAGTATTTTCTCCACAGAATAAAATTTATAAAACCTGGCCGTTATGATTGATGCGACTTCTGATCGTTTTCTGAAACACATGTATAAACATATTGTAATATTTACATATCTTAAATGAAAGAATGAAAAGAAAATTTAGACTCAAGGTTATAATGATAATTACTGATAGTTTCTGAACACATCATCCAAATTTTAAGACGCAGTTTAATGACAACTGATTATGCTCTAATCGATTTTTAATTCGGAATATTATCGATAATTACATATTATTTCTCACGTTTTCAATTCCATCTCCTCCTATTCATTATGGGTGGCGAAGGTCTGCCCGCTAAAAGGGGAACTATCATCAATGGTGTTACGATTTTAAAAAAGTTGTTGAAGATAAGATGTAACAAAAGCCTATATATTACTTCAAATATGATGCTTTTAGAAATTCAACGATCTAAAATTCAGGGTACATGACAAAGCTACAGTTTAACTTCTTGCCAAGGGCGTATCCAGTTTTTTTTTGGGGGGTGGGGGATCATTTCGAGAAGGGGGTTTTACAAATAAAAATCTTTAAAGAACACCTCAAAATATGTTTATATGTATTTTTGTTATGTTTTTACGAATTGGAAAAAATGTCAGGGGAGGCGCTCAAACCCTGAAATCCCCTCCCTGGATTCAGCTTAATTTAATGTATCTAAAGTTGAACAATAAATAAAAAACAATATCATATGAACTTCTTTATAGTTGGAGTGGGGAAGGTACATATAGCCCCTGTCGAGCCTAAAGGTCATATTTGACATTTTCAAACTTATAATTGCCAAAAACTATTCGCTAAGCTGCTCTCAAAGGGAGCAAGCAAATCAGGGTAGTGTAGCTAGAGAATCAAACTAATTGAACNTCTCCACATTATTGGAGGGGCAACTGTCCCCCTTAACCCTCCCAAAAGACGCCCCTGATTGTGCTGCTGATCACCCCTTTGACAAAAGCTTAGCAAATGGTTTTTAGCTATTATCTGAGAAAATTGAAAATGTCAGATAAAATCGAGACGATCAGATGCGTGAAGTCGCTCCATTTATGTTTGAACCCGTGATTGCAAACGAGGGGCGCAGACCCCAACGGTGAGTTATGGAGTATTCTGGTGGGTCATGGACAGGACTTGCACCCTTCGGCTGACTATACTTTGGAGCTTAAAAATTTTGAAAAATATTTTTTCATGTTAATGCTTCACCTTCAAATGCATTTAAAGAACAAAAACGATGCATGATAGTATTTAAATGACGTTATACATTGTATAAAAGCTGTTGTATTTAGACAATATTTTTCATTAGCATAAAATATGCCTAGAAGATGACCCGTAAAAGATACCAAGTTAATTACCTTTTAAGGTTCCTTCAGATGAATACACGTAAAATTTTGAATAAAAAAAAAAAAATGAAAATCAAGAGGGGAGTATCAGGATTTTAGAAATGCTTAGGTGGGACATGGCCCAAAATCCGCTGGGAACCTCTGGTTTAAACAGACGTTTCTTAGTGTATTTATTTTAAAAATACTTTCAGACCAGTGTGAAGCCTCCTTCCAGTTATGCCCCTGAAATGACTATTTCGATTTGGTAACATTTGATCACTTCTGTAACTTTCTGCAGCTGAGCTTTCTACAATTTTAAGAAATTGAAACTATTTGAATCGCTGTGTTTGGTCTCATCAAAAATGTCATTTTATAAATATTTAGTTATACTGGGGAGGAGGTACATATGTTTTGGTGTGAAGTCTGTTTTTTGTTTAAATATATGTTTCCCAATGTGTAAGACTTACATTAAAATTTATATGATGAAATGCTCTCTCATCGAAACTGCAGCTATAGAATAGCAGTTTTCATATGAATAAGTTGAACAATTTTCTAACTTTTTTTTTATCAGGAACGAGCTTCCTACAATATTTATGAAGCTTTAATTTTTATTTATAATTCTCTAGTCGCAATTGTAATATTTTTACATGCAATTTTTTGGTTGATTTGAATTTTGGTAGATGTGGTTTGTAATTGTAAAACTGTTATCCGCTAAGGTTAGAGAAATGATAACCTGAATTTATTTTAGGGGTCTTTTTGACAAAACAGAAACGGTCATGGAGGAACATATCAACAGAGAGTTAAATCATTCTGAGGATATTTTGGAAAGTGAAACTTCAGAAAATAACACATCTTCTCTTGATACTGCAGAACTATCAAGTCTGAAATTTCGATACCTGATTCGACAACCAATCAAGTTTGTTTTTGTACTAGAAAGAACAAAACGACTGGAAACCAAGGTAAGTATTCGAAACACTGACACTGTAGCTCTAGATTTGCTACTAGAAAGAGAGGGAGGTGAAGAGACAGCAAGAAAGAGAGAGTAAAACTGAGTGCGTGAACGAGAGAGAGAAAGGACGGAAGAAACCTGACAATAAGGAACCAAGAACGCCATCTACTACTTAACGCATTAGTATGTATTAAGGCTTTAGTTAACAAGCCATTCCAAGTTTGTATTTCACTAGCTTTAATTCTGAGGTAAATACGAATTAAATTGCAATTTTTACTTTTGGGACAATAAATAAATGCCCCTTATAGATACGAAAGTATGCCTAGTGGACGCGTCCTCGTTCGCAAGGGGCGGACCAACGGTCTCGAGAAAGAGAGGGAGGTGAAGAGACAGCAAGAAAGAGAGAGTGAAACTGAGTGCGTGAACGAGAAAGAGAAAGGACGGAAGGAATGGATGTAGATAGAAATAGAGAGGGAGGGAGGGATAGTAGGTGAGTTAAAGTAGGTGCGAGAACGAGAGAGAGAGTTTTTCCAGCAGAATATATTCTGGTTTATAAGAGTATCTGCTTAATAGCTTTTATTTTTTCCCCATACTGTTGTGGCAATACGAGTAAAACAGCCAATTCCAGTTTAAGATACACATGCTTAGTTTTGTCAAATTGATATTGTGATTCATAAAAAGATCGGTCGTTCAGGAAGTGGGGCAAATATAATTGAATCTATCCAAACTTAACATGCTTACACGAACTTCCATCCTAGGATCCTTTCATCTAGGAGATATTTTGGAGGAACTCTGACAATTTCGATACTTTTGTGTAAACATTTAGGAGAAAAAGGATCAAGATCCTCTAGAACCAGTGCTGGCGCCTATGGCGTCAAATCGACGTTTCTGTTGCTGGGTCAGTTTTTTTTTTACTGGGACAAGTAGCAAGCTCGTGGCCCAACCTTGCTGTGGCGGGGATCGAACCCCGGACCCTTTATTGCCAAGCAGAGCATCAATCCACTGTGCTACAACAGGGTTAGTTTAAAACTTTTTTAAATCAGACTTTTTCACCAAATCGTGGCTCTAAAATTCTTGACAATTGAAAATTTGGCTCCAAATTTTTTTTTGGGGGGACTGAAAGGCTCAGAAAATGATCTGCAGTCCAGTAAAATTCTTATCAAACTCTAATAAAAAGACAAATAAATCTTTTTCATCACATCTTTTCTTTTCTAAAATACACTTTCTTTTTAGATGGAATAGAGTTTAGTAGATCTCACCTCATAAGATACTTTTTTTGTGGAGCAGTGGCACCAATTCCCGAAAATATGGGGGGAGGGTCATGGATTTTCTTGGTTTTAAAAATGAAGGCACAAAAAAAGTATTTGTCTAAATTTAGGGGTGGCGGCATATTTATTTTTTTCATTTTTTACTCAGTTTGTAAACTCAGGCTTTACTGTTAAAAAATTTCACCCTCTTTCTTTTCTAATAGATACTGTCTTTTAGATGAGATGGACATTAGTTCGTCGGGCAATGACCCAGCTTATAAGATACATGCCTGTGGGGACTGAAATAGCCGTAATTCACTACGGATCTGAAACAACCATAAGTCTCCCACTGACAAAAGTGACTTCGCAAAATCGTGAAGGTCTTATTGGACGCATTCCAAAAAGGACGACACATGGTGAGGAGACTGCACCTGAGGAAGCACTATATCTTGCAAAAAAGGTTGATGTTTTTTTAGCTTTTGTCATAATTACCAGGAAGATAGTCCTTATTTTTTGTATATCTGTCAGAACTACAAAGAACGTTTTGCATCCAGCCTTTTAACGACGGGATTCGTTTTAATCAATGGTTCTTTCATAGTGCTTGAAACATTAATTAGAAGCTTTTTCAAAATATTAATTCCCAGGACTTTCTCATGATAGCGGTATCTGCACCAAGAGCGGATCCAGAATTTTTGTTCTGGGGGGGGGGGAGGGTTCTCCGATTTTTTACCGTGGAATTTGTCTAACATCCTGCGGTTTTGTCTTAACGGGTATTTTTTAGACTAATTTTTGACTCGGTCAAAAATTTCGGGGGGGAGGGGTCAAACCAGGTAAACCCCCCCAATACGGCCTTGCTATACTTAGGAAAGAGGATAAGAAAGAGAAGTCCCCCTCCCCTGAACTAGCACTATGAAATCCCAGCAAAAAAAGAAAAGAAAAATGATGACCTAGTGCGTATGTTTCCGTGTTCTAAACAACAAAATCCCCTCCCTCCCACCATAAACTTTGAAAATACATTATTGTCCCCTCCCCTACATTTCTCTTAATTGGCACTACTGTTCATTTTGGGTCGGTGTTGAAAGATTTGCGTTAAAATACCCATAGAGCATACTATTGATATCCTTTTTTAGGCAGGCATTAAAAAGCGTCTTACTTTTTAAGCAAATTTTAAGGACAATTTTAAAGAATTTCAATTTTTATTTCAGAATTTCAGCCGGATTAAGATTGTGAGTTAGCTTTTGCCCTTTGCTTGAAAGAATTTACTACATTCTGTCAGAACCTACCTTAAAGAAAATTAAATAAAAAGAAACAAGTTTTTTTTAACTGAAAGTAAGGAGCGACATTAAAACTTAAAACGAACAGAAATTATTCCGTATATGAAAGGAGCTGCCCTCTCCTCAACCCATCGCTCTTTACGCTAAAGTTTTTTATTGTTTTAAAAAACAAAGTTGTGAGACAGAGTCAAACTTTATTTAATTTCTGATCGTTTTTTTAAGTAATGCTAGGAAATAATAGCAATGTCCCTTCCCCCATGAAAACTTCCTTCATGGAAGATCCTCCCACGTAACCCCCGAACCACCCCCACCCCACACCTACCGAAAAAATCCCCCCTGAAAACTTCGTATACTTCCCAATAAACATTGGGCAAAAGTTCATAACTTACTGACCTTCCCCCGGGGCCTGTGGGGGACTAAGTCATCCTCAAAGACATAGTTATTGTATTTTTCGACCATGCTGAACAAAACGGCTATCTCAAATTTTGATCGGATGACTTTGGGAAAAAATGCCTAGAAGCCTAGTTGCCCTCCATTTTTTAGGTCACTTAAAAAGGGCACTAGAACTTTCAATTTCCGTTTGAATGAGCCCTCCCGCGATATTCTAGGACCACTCGTTCAATACGATCACCCCTGAAAAAAAAAAAACGCATCCGTGGCCTTTCTTCTGGCAAAAAAAAAATTACAAAATTGCACATTTTTGAAGATAGGAGCTCAAAACTTCTGCAGTAGAGTTCTCTGATACGCTGAATTTGATGGTGTGATTTTCATTAAAGTTCTATGACAATTAGGGGGTGTTTTCCTCTTTTTCAAAAATACGGCACATTTTCTCAGGCGTTTAACTTTATCGGTAAGACTAAACTTCATAAATTTACATATTTGAAATCAATATAAAAATCTGATTATTTTGATGTATCTATTAGCATCGAAATTCCGTTTTTTAGAGTTTCGGTTACTATTGAGCCGGGTCGCTCCTTACTTACAGTTTGTTACCACGAACTGTTTCATCATAGGTGCAGTCAGAATTCTTTCTCAAAGAATGTAGAGAACTACATAGAAAGTAATTTTTGGTCATTAAATATGGACAAAATAAGAATTAAAACTACATGTGCTACTCTTATTGCAGTGTTGCCTGGCACAACCAGAAAACTTTTACACAGTTTATTTTAGTAAAATTCAAGTTTCAGTCAAATTCAAAAGCAAACAAAATAGAACAAAAGTATATACATAAGGTGGAAGCTTTTAAAAAATGTCTGTTGTACCAAAACAAACTTCTTCATTTAGGTTTTTTGCCCGAAAATGCAGTTAAAGTTAAAAGAATAAATAGATGATATAAGAAGAAAGGATATTCTTATCTAGGTTTATAAGATTAGCTTTAAGATGTAGATGAGTGATGCTAGATGCAGGAATGTGTCCAGGGAGAGAGAGGGGGTTCTAGGTTGTGACACTCACCCTTCCTGAATTATTTCTGAAGCTCCTAAATTGGTCATAGAAATGCAGGTAAAAAGACCAGTTCCCTTCTAAAACTAAAAATATTTTTTTGACTCGTGAATTAGCATTAAAAATGCAGGTAAATAAACCAATTCCTTTTGCCCCCCCCCTGGATACGGCCCTAGCTAGATGGTCTTTTTTTAGTGTTTCCTTCCTTAATAACTCCTCATTTGCTTTTTCTCATATGAGTAATTCATAATGGATTTTGAATAACTCATAAGCCGTTCTTCTAAAATTAGAGTGCTTTAAAATAAATTTATTTTTTTATAGGTTCTGAAAGAAAGCTCTTCATTTGGGCGTATTATACTAGTTTCTGGAAACGCAGAGCTAAAAATGGTAAATGATGACAGTTCGAAGATATCTGCTGTAATATATCCATCCAATAAAGCCAGTGATTCTTTTTTGAAACTGAAATGGCTACGTAGTGTCCCAGAATATGACAAAAATTATTCAATTACTCAGCATCGACTGACAGAAGCTCTTCTTGATGCTGTTCGAGATTCTGGAATCATACGTACACAAAAGGTAAGAATGGATTCTTATCAGTTTATTTTTTAATAAAAAAAGCTAGGATCTGAAAAGGGTTACTAGTTTGTTTGTCTAGTTTTATTGTCTGAATAGCAAATGATGACCATTTGGGGATAACTATTGTAACATTTTCAATAGATAGAGGCAAAAGCTCCTTTTGAAACTGAACAGGTAGCTCCTTTAGTACAGGTAGAACAGGTAGCTACTGAACAGGAAACTGAACAAAGCTCCTTTTGAAACTGAGAGGCAAAAGCTCCTTTTGAAACTGAATTTGAAACTGAAACTTTTGAAACTGAATTGGTTTTTTTCTTGTTGTTGGGCATGGGAAGCTGTGCTCTGAAAGATCTAGTTTACTAGTCTGTATGCTAGTTTTTGAAAACACAGAACTAGGCAATGGAAATGATGACTATTTGCAGATATCTGCTGTCACATTTTCAATAGATAAATGCAGTAATTCTTTTTAAAACTGAATTAACTGCGTTATGCTCTGAAGTATGACTGTAACTGTTCAACTTAATGAGCATCAACTGGCAGTAGCTCCTCTTAGATTCACTTGTTGTGAATGGGAGGTTTGGCTCTGAAAGGAGCTCTAGTTCCCCACTCTGAATACTAGTTTCTTAAAACACAGAACTGGGCAGAGGAAATTGAATTTAAACCAAATAAATACTGGAATTTTTAAGTAAATAGCGAATATTGAGAGATATTGTAATAGTCTTTTAAGGTAGGTTCTGACGGAAGTCGAATTTTGTTTCGGAATCCAACTTTCATACTGCTCGAACCACTTCTGTTTCGAGTCACAGTCGAGAAATTCCCTTGACCAGGCAATTCAATTATCTTAAAATAGGTAAAACCTTCATGTTTACCATGGTTAATCCGCTAAAACCTGCTAAAGAGCGAAAAATTCAAAAACGCGCATTGAAAATACTGTCTAGTGAGGAAGATTTTGGATTTAAAGCTAATTCAGAAATGATAACTATTATTATGTTTAATCTTAATGGTTAAAAGTTTATTGCAAAAAAAACTTGTGGAAATTTTGAAAATAGCCTGAAACCTCCTCAAAAAGAGTGTCGAATTGAAATGAAAACTGCACTATTGTAATCACCACAGTCGAAAACTTCTTATAAGAAAATTTCGGTCCCCTATCTTGAGAAATAAGCAGCGTTTAGGGGTCGCATTACTTCTAGTAACTAATCTCTTATGATGTCCTAAATAAACTATGAAAACTATAAAGTTTTCCACCCCTTTTACCATTTGGAATGGGTATATCTAGCAAAGTTTTCTGGAAAAGGGGAGGAAAGATTTATCCTCTTGTGCTGAAGACAAATTTAGTGGAATTTCTAGGGACTGGGGGACCGTAAGCTATACCTACTGCAACTACGCCCATTTCCGTGGGTATCTCAGCTAAAGCTGTTAAAGACAATTTCGCAATCAATACTGACTAAATATAGAACATACGACTGCTCTACATGGTAGGATTATTTGCTTGATTTTCGGCTATCCCCTAAACTTTAAGCGGGCAAAGCTATTTTGTAATAATTACCTATTAATTTATGCATCCAAAATTGTATATCTATCAAATGAAGCCATTTAATCTTTTTTTAAACTGAATTGGCTGTGCCGTACTCCAAAATATGTCCATAAACAGTTTCATCATGGCCATGTTGAAATTCCTGTTATTTATAAGTAACCTTGATTTTGCTCCTGGCTACCAAAATCCCAATTTTGCGGGTCAGGGCTCTCGCTTTACGCTATTGACGACGGTTCTTCATTGGATATTCTACGTTAAATGCTCTTGACGTGATAATTACCAACTAAGTACTCACCGAATGTAAAACATTGACTGTTCTTCGGAAAAAACAACTCATTACATGATCTTGGCTTTTGTTTTATTTTTTTAAGTTTCTCTGCTATCCCAGCTACCATGTGGCACGCAGAGCCACTTTATAACAGCCACCAACTTTGTAGCAGTAGGCTGTCACTAAAAAGTCTTTTTTTCTCAGTTCTTATGTTTTTATTTTAGTATCGTTTCAGTTTCGAATTATGTCGTCGCTGTCTTATAAGACCGATACTAAAGATCAATGTGTCTTTCATGCATGAATATTTTTTCGTGCCCTGAGCATGTAGAAGAGATGTTCATTGAAACTCGGCTGGGGCATATTGGTTCATAAATTATAAGTTTTAATACTTTCTTTAAGGGCCAAAACTTATCGAAGGGCAACTTGATACCTCTTCATTGCTGCTTGTCCCCCTCAGAGTCCCTTTCCGTGTTAACTCGTTTACTTGACACTGTCTTGGTAAAAGCTTCTTATCTCTTGGAATTATCTTATCCTTGAACTATGTGAAAATGTTTTTTTTTTTCTTTATTTTATTTCAAAAGCATCAAGAATGGAAGGGTTCCCTTAATTGTATTTGCTTCAAACAATAGCCTTTTTGAATTCTTCATTTTGAAAAGCAATCGGTAAATAAAACACTTAAAATTGCAGACTGGCAATAGAAGTGGTAATTCACGTAAATATGGGAAAGGGGGAATGTGTTTTCCAGAATGTGGGGAGGGGGGAGGAGCAATTTTTTCTTTTATTTCTTTTCTATGAGAATATAAAAAAAACATTTTTCATTGAAAATGCACAAAAAAGTATTTTTCAAAATATAGGGGGAGGGTTAACAACTCCAGGGTGCAATTCTCCCTCGATTAGCACCCCTGATTATAGATGGTTTTGACTTCTGAAATGCTTTCAGGAAAGAAGTAATAAAGCCTTAGCATAAAGGATGGTGAACTGAAAGGGAGACTGTCTCCTTCAAATATCAGATATTGTCGGTTTCTTTTTAAGTTTTGAAAAACAAGTTTTTTTATTTAATACTATAAGGCACTCTTGGTAAATGCCACTTAAATAATGAAAAGACATACGTATAGTTAAACAAAAGACATAATCCAAAGATTCAAACAATATCACAGGAAAAGAATAGCTTTTCGTATATGCATCATGTGTGACGTTTCCTTAATTATGTTACTAAAAAGAATTGGTAAAAATTTCAAATTCTCACATAATTTTTGGCAAAGGTTGCATGTCACTGACTAACAAGCCCTTCTCTTGTTTAATAAAGCCAAGAGGTTACACGGGGTCATAAGGACACGTTTTCAATAAAGATTTTGAGCTTCACCTCCCAAATATATTTGCCGAAAAAAGTATTGTGGGAAAATAGTTATTTTTCGCAGACAATATTAGCTTAATTGTAGTGCTTAATTCGACAAACAATAGTAATATATTCTAATTAATTTCCGTTTTTTCACATATTAGATTAAACAGAGAGTAATCTAATGATTTGCGGTACATTGTTCTTCTGCTCTGCTTGATTTGGGTGTTTTTTTCGTTTTTTTTACATGAAGCAATTTACTATAAACCAAAACAGTATATGTCTATTTTTACCTCCGTAATATTTTGCGTAAAGATCAAGCTTCTAACTACAAGTAGTTTCTTAACGTACATCAATTTTAAAGAATTCTTTTTCCAAAAAATAAGTTTTCATAGAAAAGTACAGAGCTATATTAAAACCTTTGACGAGCAAGAATAAAGTCCTAAATAAATTCATATTTAAAACGACCAGAAATGAACTACCAATTAATAAATGACTCCCAAAACGGACAGAAATTGAAATTGAAAAAAGCCAAAAATGTTTTATTTATTATTATAACTTTATAAAGTTCAAAAATTTATATCAAAATAAAGTTTTGAATCTTTAATTTCTGAGATTTCCAGAAAATAGTTTTCTTATATAGTAAACATTTGGTTTACTTTCCATAATTCCTTCCTGCCATCTTGATTATTATGGTGATTTAATTATTTATTGTTCATCGATGTTTTGAAAAACTAAATAACACCGTCCAAAATAGACATAGTTTTAGCAAAACGTTATTGACGCAATAGCCTTACACGCTTTAGGAGTGTGGGCGGGCCAGAAAGCCTAACCCTGTTTGTAGTAATATTTTTTGTGTTTGCTTGTGTTTGCAAAAAAATTTTAATTTTTACTCGTTTTGGGATTTTATTTATAAATAAAATCCTGTTATTTCGTTTTTTTTTCATTTGATTATTTATTTTGATTTCTGGCTGTTTTAGGTTTAAATTTATATATCACTATATTTCTGCTCGTTTTAGGTTTTAATATGGCTCTTATATTTTCCTGTGAAAACCTTCTTTTTGAATTTCTTTAAAATTAATTTCTTTTCGGTTTTATTATTGATCAATATTATAAATATTGTTTCCTGTTTTTCTATGTTGCCAACTTAATGCATGTGGTTCATGTCTAAATTTAAATTTGCGTAAGGCGATATGAGCGATGCCTTTAATTATATTCAACATAATTATTGAATAGATTTCATTCAATCTGAAATCAAGGTTTAGGGGTGTTCTTGAACTAAGTTTTTGATTCAGCAGTAATCTATTGATAATATCAATTAAAAAAAACAGCAAAAGACGTTTTCCAAGGAATTGTAAAGAGTTACATTAAACCAAAGGGGGAAATCCTTTAAAGGGGTTGTCCATTCTCCGCCACCTGGTGCAAATCTCCAGAGTTCGTTATAAGCGTAGCTATCATCGTGCAATCCGTAGGTGCACTTCCACCAAACTCACCCAACTCGCGCCCCACATCATATGCGCAATTTTTGAAAAATGGGCGCCTTTTAATCCCTTGTTACTTATAGCCCTAAATGTTCAACGATAGTTGAGACATGGATGAGTGATGGCTGCTTAAGGCTAACATTTTTCGTTTTTTCTTTGTGTGGTAAAAAACCATAGTTTAACAAAGGGTTTTCTTAAATCATTCAAAGCTACC
>JAQQPU010004373.1:21474-34673 GCA_029168905.1 Artemia sp. Kazakhstan ARC1039 | reverse complement strand
ACTTTCAGACCCCCACAACAAATGTAAGTTCCAAGCCCCCCCCCCTCCGCTAAAGTATAAGACTGTGTCATTGTGTTCATTGACACCTTTCACGTGATTTCAAAGTATTACTGTCTAAAATTCTGAAAGGAAAATAGAAATGGAAACAGATAACAGCCGCGTAATTATGTTATTAAGCTCATGTATTGGTCTGAAAATTAAGCAAATCAATTCAGATAATAGAAAATTTCCCAGCTAATTGACTCGAACTTTGACTCAATCCAATTATTTTAGTTTTGGTTAAGTGAATGGCCAAAAAAGAATAATGATTTTCTCATGAGGAACCTCTATTTAACAAAGGAAGTCAAATGAAAGTGCAATATTCAATTATGCTCGACAGTAGGCTATACAGTCTATGTTGGCTTAGACTGGGCCTTTTTTTGTTATTTCTCTTGATTTAATAGGTGAAGGGGGTTTTCCGGGTTTAACCCCCCTCCCTCTGATGTTTTTGTCCGATGTGCAAAAACGTAAAAAAATGCATATAAACAAATTTTTGATGCGTTTTTCAAATTCTTCTTTTTGTACCCCCCCCCCCCTCCCAAAAAATATCCTTCCCCCGAAGAAAAATCCTGGATACGCCCTTGCTCATAGGCATATATTAAGCTTGTAAATTTTGATGTAAGATTTGCAAAGCTTGTATTTTTAAATCTATTTCCGGATTTGATCCATGAAAAAAAAACTATAATTTTTAATTACCAAATCTCAATTTTATAGTTTAAACTGAATTACTCATTGCTTGTCAGTATCATTTTAATAGTCTTATTTAAACTTCTGTATGTATTGTTGAATATCCTTAGATTTATTTTTTAATGACGCCAATAATTAAATTGAATTTGAACTAATTGAAGCAACTTTCGATTATAAATTTGTCTGTGCATATGCCACACTACGAGGTGCCGCTACCCAACGTTTTGGATGTGGGAGGAGCCACCATATTGTTCTGACAGGTAGCTTTTTTTGCCTACCAATCCGAAAAAGGCCCCCACGTGTGACGTCCTGGTAGAACTTGCCCCCTTTAAACCATTTCCCCTGCATAATGCGTGTATTCCTAAGCATGACCAAAGTCAAATATTGTTTTCTTTTAGATGTTTTATCTACTTAAATGCAAATTTAGTTCGAAAAAATGTGGTTAACGCCCAGTTTGGTTGTACCCAGTCTAATCATACCCGTACAGCTATTGTAGTTAGTCAAACTTCTGCATTTTTCGATTGAGTGCGCATGCCTTTGTTTATATTCGTTTTTTTCTTCCAGTAGTTAGTATAAAATTGAAAAGTGGGGTCTGTTCCGAGTTGCCAACTCTTTGAAACCTTTGAAGTGCCAAAAAGAAGACAGGATAAGATGGGAAGCAAAACAAAAGGTATGTGATTGTATTTTAGTTTTTAATATTTTTTTATGGAAATATTTTCAGTTCTGCTGTATCTATGCTTTAACCCATTTAACGCTTTTAGTTAAGTAGTTGTCAAAATGTTCCCTTCCAGCCAGGGGCAGAATTTTGTTCTGGGTTCAAGAAATGTATTTATATGAGAAGCTTAATTAAACAAGGTAATTCTGGATGAAAAAACCCTTGGAATTAATCTTTGAAATTAGTCGGAATAAACTAAGATACAATAAGCTACTGGTTAAATTAATCCGAATAAACTGAAATTTCGGTAAACATCTCTATTTTCACATTATTTAGATAGGATGAAATACATTTTGAGCCCTTAAAAAGGCTCAAAACAGCCCGTAGTAACCAAAAGTCTAAAAATGTGTTTCTAAAAAACTCTGTCCGGACAAAAAACTTTGTCCGATGTGCAAAAACGATGTGCAAAATGTGTTTCTGTGAAAAAAATTATTATTTGTTGCAGATTCAAAAATGGGAATTATTAGAAACACGTTATCTATTTCTATTAGTCATTAGGCAATTATTAGTCTTAATAGTAAACTACCATTTTGAAAACAAGTGTGCAGGAATTTTTAAAACGAGCCTAAAACCCCTCGAAAATGACGTTAGTGTTTAGGCGTGACATCATTTTCAAGGTTTTTCCGGTGCTTCCTAAAAATCTTTTCAAAATTGTTTTCAAAATAACATTTTACTATGAAGACTAATGAAACTACAGTAATAATTACCATTCCTGAATGAGGTACAAAAGGTAATTTTTTCTTACTAGACATTTTTTTTCAGACACATGATTTTATACTTTTTTTCACTATGGGCTTTTTAGCCCTTTTAGTCCCCTTAAGGGCTCAAAATTTAATTTCCCCAGAAGCGATTATTGAATTTGGAATGAGCATAAAAAAGGCATGTATTCACTCTCATTCTAGCTGAATTATGTGAAAATGTAAATATTTACCTAAATATCACTAAGCTACAAGTTAATTAATAAAAGTAAAAAACATAAATGTAGCTAAATAAAAAAAAATTAAGGAATTTCATGTTTAAAACAAATCGCGATGCAAAAGAATGAGAGACGGAGGAAATCAACCAAAGCTGCTTTAACTTGATATCTGACAATATAGAGTCTACTTGCCCAAGCTAAATTCAATTACTTTTAATTAACCAGCTCTAAAGTTCTACTTTAGTATTACTTGGAGTAAACTGTTTAGCACAAATTTGGGTAATCCTACATGAAGATTCCCTCTGTGAATGAAACACAAATAAAAAGAGTAGCACTATTCGATTCCCCGATTAACAGTATTTACGAATGTATTGACCCCCCACCCCACCCCACCCCCTATGACTCTAGACTGTATATAAAGCTTTTAAGGACAAATCTGGGTAATTCTACATGAAGATTCCCTCTGTGAATGAAATACTACTAACAACTCACCGCAGCACCCGAGCCAACACAGCTACGCACGCTCCTCCTCCATCCCAATCTATTCAAAGCTTCCCTTTTTACACCCTCCCACGAGGTTCCCATTTCCTTTAAATATTTCTTTATGACGTCCCCCCACCCCAGACGAGGACGACCTGCTTTCTGTTTAGCCCTAGACGGTTGGCCGAAAAGAACAATCTTCGGCAATCTGTCATCCTTCATCCGCACAACGCGCCCTAGCCACCTCAACCTTTCTTTCATTATAGCCCTAGAGAGCAGTATTGAACCACATTTTTTGTACAGCCTATTGTTTGAAATACGGTCAGTCAGTTGGGCACCCAGAACAATCCTTAAGCAAGTTCTCTGGAAAACATCCATCAAATACTATAATAAAACGAGTAGTACCATTCGATTTCCCGATCAACAATATTTCCAAATATATAGTGTTACCCACCCCTCCCCTTTGAACCTAGACTGTATACAAAACATCTGAAGAAAACACTATAGTATCAAATTAAACGAACGAAAATATAAAAAAACGGGTATAATATTTTAAAGAAGACAGTGGCAAAAAAAAACTTTCAATAAAAGAAAAAGGTCCGAATATTTCGACTTCATGTCCGGAAGTCTTTATCGCCGGGAGAAAAAACTAAACTAAACTAAGCATATAAATAAAAGGCAAAAAACAGACAAAAAAAAAACAACTCACATATTAATGATATCCAATATTTCAACTGTTCGTCTCTTCAAATAGCACGAAAATCAAATAAAATCAGAATAGCTATGTAGCAGAGACTCGGTTTCTTTTTGATTTCTTAATGAAGTCTAACAGAATGAAAAGACATATTTATTTTAAAAAAAAAATTACATATGCTCTAGGTTATAATTAAATATGGGTCAAGAAAAATTTTGGTGCGTATTATACATTGAATGGATATTTTCTTTTTCTAATCCAGCCGAAGCTCCTTGACTCTTGACAGATTTTATTTCGTTGTGATCTTTGTTTATAAGGTGAAGCTTGTTCGGGCCTGGTTGTGCAGAAAGTCATTTTTTAAGGCATTTGAGGCTTTGACCTGTCTTTTAATAAAATCGTTTTAAGTTTGGTTCAATCTATATTTATTCTCATCTCTATTAATAGTAATCTTACTTACTTACTTACTTAATCCTCATGTCGGGGTGGCGTTGAGAGCGTCGTCAACCTTCTCCACATAGGGCGGTCAGCAGCAAGGCTGGTTCAAAATCGTAAAGAATCCGAGCCAGACTTTTGGGAGGAAGACGCAAAAGATGTCCGAATCAGCGAAGTGTCTGCTCGGCAACCAGGTTTGACAAGGGTGACTGAGAGGTCATACTTCGTAGGTGTTCATTGCTGACAAAATCTTTCCATCGGATTCTCTCGATTGTTCGAAGCCACTTAGATTGAAGTGTGTCGAGACGGCGCTGGAAAGCTGCAGTCGCAGGCCAAGTTTCAGCTCCGTACAGCAGGATCGACAAGGATCTCCAAGGATCTTCATTTTAGTGGCTCGTCTGATCTTTGGCTTCTTTCAAACATGGCTCAGTCTACCGAAGACAGCAGAGGCCTTGGCCGTACGGACAACAGCTTCATGGTCGATGCAGCCGTCCGTTGAAATGATATAACCAAGATAAGTGAAATGGTCAACCACTTCGATTTGGTTCCTGACGTCTAAGTAATTAAAATTGTCGGCGTCAGACTTTGGATGCACTATCATGACTTTTGTCTTCTTCCAGTTAATGGATAGTCTGGTCTTGGCAGTTTATCCCAGAAGCGTGTTTAGAGCCATGAGCAGCTGTGACGTGGAGTTGGTGACTAGTGCTATGTCATCAGCAAAGTGACAATCAGTGACAACTCTATCCCTTACTTGAGTCCAAAGCTTAACTTCTGGGTTGTGCAAGTCATAATATGATCTATAATACAGTTAAATAGCTCAGAAGCAACTGAAAAACCTTGCCTGACTCTTGTTCTTGCTGAAAAGAACCTGCTACATCTTCCGTTTACTTGCACACAGCTCTCAGTCTCTTGATGCATGGCTCTGAGTAGGTGGACATATTTTGACGGGAGGCCATTATTAGAAAGGATATTCCATAGAGAATTTCGATCAACTCAGTCGAATGCTGCCTTGAAATCGACATAAGCAATGAAAAGCCTGCTGGCGGAACTCGTTCACCTTCTCGAGAATTTGTCTTATGGAGAATATCTGTCCTGCCGTTGACCGGCCAGGCATAAAACCAGTCTGTTCTACTCTGCGCTTTCGTCGGAGGTTTGCAAAACATCACTGCAATAAAACCACAGAAAAGAGCTGAGAGGAGCGTTATCCCTCTAAAGTTCTTGTACTCCCTCTTGTAAGCTTTTCTCTTCCCTAGTGGTAGAATCAGTCATGTATGTTAGTCTTTCAGGATAATCTCCAAGTTCTGCATTGCATTGAATAGCATTTGGAGCCATATCAGAATAGTGCTGCTGCCATTCTTAAGCAGCTCCGCAGAGATCCCACAGATGTCAGGAGCTTTGTGTTTTTTCAATTTCTCGAAAGCATTTGAATTTCTACCACTGAGAATGGTTTAATGTGAACATTAGCAATGACGGGGGGTGGAGGGGAATAAAATGCTCGTTTAACCGAGGTGCGGTGATTGTATCAACAATTGATGAATATGTTCGGCTATATCTGGCCCGAGTAAGGCGGGAGGATGAGGCGTGTGACCGTAAGGCTCATTATATTTTTGGAATGACTTTTGAATATGGAATCGACTTATACTACTCTTTTATCATTATAGTGTTTCGTTCATCCTCAAATTTTACTTGGAAGACTGCTTGAAGTACTATACTGCTTAATTAGAATTAAGTTGAATATAGCAGATATCGAGGACTACTTAAGTAAAGTATTTTTACTGATGGGGTGAATCCTATGAACCAGGAGCATAGCCCTGATTCTGTTATGGAGGGTTCTCAACGTATTTTCACCTTATGAGTTGGGGTCTGTACCCTTTAAACCTTAAATGTACGGCCACAGTTATGGATAGGTGTTAACAGCTGGGCTGGGCTGGGAGGATATCAAAATATGCGTCTTTTTTTTCAGCAGTCTTATCTCTACAGTATGCAGGTCCAATATCTTCAGCAGTAAAATGTTCCCAATACCTGCTATCGCACTGTAAAAAAAATAGATATGTAAGAATGTAGAGCTAAAACAAAGAACAAGAGGATTTATTTGTCAAAATATAACTAAGAAACTTTACGTTCTTTTTCACTCGTTTAAAATTTTACACCAAAGAACCAATCAGATAGAGGTTCTTTTACTGACTCTAAATTAGGTATAACAACGGTAGGTCAATGCAAAAACGTGTAAACGGCAGGGCTATTTGGCTTCCTTCCCTGATTTGAGCTCGTGGAGTAATGTTATTAGCCAAAAGCAATTTGACTATTGACGCCAGAAAGAATAGCCAATGAAATTAAAACACAATAACAACAATCTTTTCTTTTCAAGGTTTCTAAAAAAGTCTTTTTGGAAATTTGTGCTCCCACGGATTTTAAAACTTCTTGGTATAAATGACAGAATGTGAAGTTTAAACATGGTTTGTGGATGTATTTTCCCGTCGGTTTTCGATTTATCTTTTTAGTTATTCTGTTTTCTGTGCCGATACCAATGATACTGACAGATAAAGAGCCGAGGCTCTGCCGATGAGTTGAGCCTCCTCGAATTATATTTTCTAGTTGAAAATATACGAAATCTCCGTAGGATATATATGAATCGTATGTATATTTACGAAATGTACGTAGGATATATATGAATCGTACGTATATTTACTGCAAACAGTAAAAGCGGATAGGATCAGGAATAACGTTGTTTTAAGTTCAAAACAAAATTTTCGTTATACTTCAAATCTTTAATACTTTGTACAGAAGGCAAGCTATAGAGCATCATAGAGCTTTAGCATGGTAGTAGTGCTCCCCTAGACGACTTTGTTTATGCTCTTCTTAAGCTATTAAATAAAGAAAAACAAGTTTTTTCAACTGAAAGTAAGGAGCAACATTAAAACTCAAAACCAACAGAAATTATTACGTATATAAAGGTGGTTGCCCTCTCCTCAACAACTCACTCTTTACGCTAAAGTTTTCAGTCTTAAAAGAAAACGTCTTATTGTTCTAATTAAAAGGCCCTTGTGTTTCAGCAGTCATTCTTAAAGAATTGGGACACAATTCAAACTTTAGTGTAAAGAGCGAGGTGTTGAGGAGGGGGCAGTATGAATTCTAAAGTTTAAATTCTGTTCCAGTTCGTTAAGAACGACTCCTGAAAAACTATGTTTGTTTAACTAGAACAACAAGAAGTGTTATTTAAAATTTCTAAAAAACTTTAGCGTAAAGAGCAAGGTGTTGTGGAGGAGTAACCCCCTTCATATACGTAATAATTCCTGTTCGTTTTGAGTTTAAAGTTGCTGCTTATTTTCAGCTGAAAAACTTATTTTTTTTTATTTAATCGCCTACAAGGCCGTATCCAGGGACCGGTTTTGGATCCCTCCTCTTTAAAAGTTCTTTTGTACCTCCCTCCCCCGAACCAAAATTCTGGATACGGCCTCGGTCACCTAGCAAAGTAACTCAGGCAATTTAGCAAAAAATTGCTGATTTCCACTTTTACCAGGCAAGTGGGCTAATTCCTTTCGTTGCCGTTGAAACTTACATTGATCTGGACAAAAAAAAAGGTAGCTGGTACTGACGTGTTATAGTGACCACACCCAAGAAGTGAAGTTAGGTTGATCATAACGAAATATACCAAAATATTATGAAAATATAATAGTTTAGTAACAAAATTATGGAAACCACAACAAACAATTATAGAAAACAGAAATACCTGATCTAGATAATTTCGGAGACCACACTGCCTTTCCATGACGATAAATACAGTTCAACATAGGGATAAAATCCTTTTAATAGACAGTGATTTTCACAAACAGTGATAAAATTTAACAAAAAATACTAGATATTTCGTTAAATTTTATCACTGTTTGTGAAAGTGACTGTCTCTTAAAAGGATTTTATCCCTATTTGAACTTTTATTTAGTACCTGGTCTAACCTAACCGCCTTCATATATTAAGTATTTAACTAAGAGATACCTGCATAGTATCTTATCTCGCTTATTCTAAGCTGATTATCTCCGAGTGGACACAGAAAACCTGTTTAATGACATATCAAGAACACAGTGTGGTCGCTTATAACACGCAAGTAGAAAAAAAAAAAAAAAATTGGAAGCTGAAAAAATGTATGCATACGTGTCTGTGTCGTAAACTGGGTCTTTGTTAAAAAGCTAGTCATTTGAACATATGCCTGTTGGTAAGGCCATATCGATGAGAGTAGGGGGTTTAACCCCCTTCCCCCGAAATGTTTGTCCGGCTCATAAACAAGTAACAAAAATGAATATAAATAAATTTCTGATGCGTGTTTTAATTTTTTTGTGAACCCCCCCCCCCCGAAGATCCTCCTGAATATGGCCCTGACTGTTGATATCAAATATTTGCCAAGTTGATAAAACTGATTTCGTTTATGTGTTCAGGTTCCCGCACATCATGTCCTCAAGATAGCCTGGATTTGATCCGTAGATCGCTTCGTTCAACTCACATGTCTAACTCTGAGCGATTTGAAGAGTCCACGCCCCATGTATTCATCGTTCTTGGAGCATCGGTATGTAGTACTTACCTTTTTTTTTCTTTGCTAAGGAATTTCAAATGTTTTCCCTTTTTTTTACTTTTTTTTAGTTAACCTGTCAATGTATACTTGTTGCGCCAACCTAATCGACTGGTGAGGTCCGTGAAAATGTCCGTGAAGTCCGTGAAGATATTTTTTGTTGGATTTAATCTAATTTGAAAGCCATAATGCACCGGAGGTTTACCCTCTGGTTTATCGATCTTGGGTTTATAACTTAAAACGTTAAATATCGTTTTATCTCGAACATACAATTTTGCAGAGTTGTTGTGATTTTGGAAAGTCGGAATGACATATTGATGCTTTCTTTTCTTCAGTATATTAGGATTCACAGTGTTTCTGAAATAGCCACCGACAACCCTTTCCCCTCTCCCCACCAATTCTTTAGAAGAAATGAAGGCATGTGGAACTTATTTAAGGAACCACACTAAGGTTTTCAGGCTGTGTTATTGAGGAGATAAAGTGGGCTAGTTTTAAAAAATGTCCATTCTTATGCATGTCTTATGCAGTCTTATGCATGTCCATTCGAAGCCTCATGTCCTTCCCACCGCAGACTCTCTATCAAAAAAGAAGGTATGCTGTATTTTTTTTAACTTAAAAACAGAAATCGCTGTATTTCATTACGAAACCACATTTGCTTTGCCTGATTACACGACCTAACTACATTAACATTTGAACTTCATAGTCCCAAACTTCAGCTTCATTACTTAAGATTTAAATTCACAGAATTAAATGCAATAAAGGAAAAAGTTGTCGTTGAAATAGCCTGATCTTTCCTTCTGGGGCTTAGGGTTACTTTGTGCTTGTTGTCCTTCTTTTTTTTTGGTAACCATGGCCAATAAAGATCCTATGGAAGATGAATTTGTCTAGAAATAAATCAATGAATTTGTTTATTTTTTTCTTTAAATAAATCAATAAATTGAATAAAATGACTGAAGTTAAACAAGTCACAAATGGAATACCATTCCAAAATTGGATAGGCCCCTCTGTTATTTCTTTCGTGGCACCTCTCTTTCAATATGCCCCTCTTTTTCATGCCCTCTGTTATTCACTGGCTGAAAATCACCCTCCTTTGATTTTGTTCTTTTTTTTATAATTTTTTTTATAGTTTTTTAATACTATTTTTTAAATATTTTTTTAAATAATTATTTTAATTTTTTTCTTCGTTTTTGTTTCCGTACGTCATGTCAGTAATCAAATTTAGTATATATTGATCAAACATAGTATATGTAGATTATATCCAGTTGTTAGTCTTAAAAAAGGTTCTTAAAGGATATCAGTTGTATATAATATAACATTTACATTGTATAAACAAAATAAGGCAATACAAAAACATAACGCAACAATTTAATGACGCGTAAGCTTTGATTCAAAATTCAGACTAAAAATGAATAGAGGAATTACTACTAATTATCCAAAAATATAGGGAACTATGTCAATCTGGATTCACCCATTAAGAAAGGAAATGTACAATTTACTTATTAATTAGATATTAAAACTTAGTATTTTTGCTTACTTTTCATTTGATAACGTAAATGTCCATTTACCGTTTAATCCATATCGCATGCCAATATGCACATATTTACCATCATTTCCAATATGAATGTAGCTATTACTCTTCTGGATTTTATCGTTCAGTCGCTCCTATTTATATCTGTCCTCTCAAATAGGTTTTTCACCAACTCCAAAACCCAATTTTTATAACGTAGCTCCTCGTATGCCACCAGATTCACCCATAGAACTGTAAAAGAGCCACCAGTCATCCTCCATATGTGCTGCTGGCCAGACGTCTTCCCTACCAGGTTTTGACTACTGGGTAATCCGCATCAGCTCTGATGGTAGATGCAATTAAGCCTATTTTTCCACCTTCCTCCTCTTTGGGTTCCCTCTGGTTGCTGAGTCAGTATTCTTCTGGGGAGTCTTTCTGTCGCTATAGGGATAATCACTTTAAACTACTTTTTACACGCACTTCCTAGCTATATTTTAGAATCCAGTGAACACCAGTCAGTGATGACAGGGTCGATGAACATTTGCCCCATCTTATTGCGTGAGCCATGGTTTGGCAGATCATTCCTTGTTGAGATTGGCTTTGAAGCTGTCGACAATCGGAGAGATCACTGTCTTGTCGCTTAGATCATTCCACCAGCTTATCAAATAGTTGGAAAAGAAATGGCTCCTTCTTCTGGTATTGCCATGACTACAGAAGAGCTTTGCTGAGTGACCCCTGTTAGGACACGATTGGTCAAACTGGATCAAGTTATTGTCAGACTAGTGTAACTTGTAAGTTATATTTATATATCCTATTCGTCAACAGCATGCAAGAGTTAGTAGCTTGACGTTTCGACCGTCTGCATGTATACTTATTAGGCCGTTCAAGCATTTTGTTGTACGTTTTTGGACAGATTCGAGAGCCATCTGGTCTGTTTCATTGACTGGCGAGGTGACGCACATACAATATTCTTAATCTTAGTCTTACCAGACTCTTGTAGAGCCTAGTGATTACTTTTGGAGATATGCTTGTAATTGTTGGTTCGACAATTCCAAGACTCTGGTTGGTATTTGCTGTTGCAGTTCGAGCATAGTAACTGAATTTAGGCTCATCATCTACAGTAACTCTTCTGAAGTGCACACAAAAGTAGGCTGTCTCACTCTGAGATTTGTTGACATAGAGTGGTGCCATTGTAGATCATTTCTTTCTTTGTTAAACTCCAGCCTCCATATTTTAGCCTGGTCTCAAGTTTAAATGTCTGACTGTACTGTGGCCATGCTATCCCTTGTATCAATGGGGCCAATAAGTGTGAGTTGTCAGTGAACATGATGAGTTTGTTCGTCACGGTTCTTGGTACATTTCCTTAAAAAGTTTGACTCAATGCTTTCTTTCTTTAAAAGACATTGTCCAGTCAACTGCAATCATATTTATTCTGTTGTTTTCTGCTTTAATTAGAGCCTCCACTGGCAAGTCTTATCGAATGCCTTAACGAAGACGAGAATGACCTTGTCCATCGGGAGGCCCTGAATAAGGAATTCGGTTATATAATTGTATAAATCAAGCACATTATATCGACAGATCTGCTTGGTTGGAATCCATGCTGCGGTTATGACAGAAGGGTATCAGGGCTGAGGTGCTTAACTACAGCAGTCTGTACAATACCTTCAAAAAGCTTGCCAAAAGTGGAAGTAATGGCGCCGAGAATTGCAGCTTTGCTTGTGTCTCTTCCTTTGTATAGCGGGAAAATGACATGCCCTGAGTTGCGCCATAAATCCGTAACCCAATCCGTGCTCAAATAAATGCTCAAAATATTTCAATTTGCCACACAATGATGAAAAATTTCGGCTAAAAATATTTCCCTATTCAAGGTGACAGTTCTTCGTAATTTACATCACATAGTGCTCTCTTCATTTTCAAACCAATTCATTTTCTGGACAATACACTATATTCACTGCTATGAATATATAAAGTATTCATCAAAAACACAATGGAACCAGCATCGTGTCAATGAGCCAAATTAAAAATCCTCGGGACCACCGTTCACATCACTAGAAGAAGCATCTTTTAACACTGCTGTTCAAATTTTCTTATTCCAGCTGCAAGTAGGGTCAAATTTTGTCTTCTTTCTATTAAGTTGTTGACTGATAGCTGGAGTGCGGATGAAGGATGACAGATTGACGCAGATTGTCTTTTTCGGCCAACTGTCGAGGGCTAAACAGATCGTCCTCGTCTGGGGTGGGAGGACGTCATGAAGAAAGATTTAAGGAAATGGGAACTTCCTGGGAGGGTGTTCCATCCGCCCCTAATTTCCAGCTAACAGGCCTGCAGTGGATGGGTTTTTCTTACCAACCCGTTCTTCTTTTTCGTTTAAGTGCATCATAATAATTATAATAATTTATTGGCGGAACACGGTACATCAGTTTTTTAAAAAGAATTTAAACGATTATTTTTCTGGGGATAATTGTTGAATTTTATTATGGGTGGTAGGGTGGGTGGGAGGAAGGGTGAATTGGGGTGGTAAGGATGGGCTGGGAAGGTAAGGGTGGGAAGGGGTGTAAGGGAGGGCAGAGTGAAGGAGGGGGAGTTGAGTATTGAAGAGTGATATAGACTGGATTTGTTATTATTATTTTATTTTTATTTATCTATTAATATTTTTAAATCAGTTATTTTTTTATTTTTGTTTAATATATAGGTTATAGTTTATTTATTGTTGGTTTATTCATAATAGAATTATTTAAATAGTTAAGGCTTTTGTTGTTAATAGTTGAATTATCTGGTAAGTAGTTACGTGGACTTTCGCGCGACCGTAAACCCTCGTAGGTTTTCTCCAGCGCGAAAGTGTTGTTTAGTTTATTTATTTGTGAATGTGAAAATAAAAATCTTAGACTCTTAGCAAGCCAAACTTGTTATTCATAATTACACAACACAAAAATAAATAATATAAATAAAAATCTCCTTTTCCCCTCCTCCAAAAAAGAAAATGAATTTATATCCTTTCTTTTCCCTCTTCATTAATATATTTACAAACCGAGCGATTGTCCTTTTCATACACCCCCCCCCCCCACAAAAAAATTAAAATTCTCTCCTTTCTTTCATCTCTTCATTGATATTATTTGAAAAAAACTACGTTTTCTAAAGAGTTAAAGAGGCTGAGTCACAAGTTCGAAC
>JAQQPU010004373.1:4616-21074 GCA_029168905.1 Artemia sp. Kazakhstan ARC1039 | reverse complement strand
TTTTTTTCAAATAATTTCTGCACGTTTTTGTACAGTTTATTACTTATTATTGCTTGACTAACTGTTAGCTGATCTTTTCAGGAGTTAAAGATGGGGGGCTGCTGCCTCCCAAACCCCCCGCTTTTGAAGATTCTTGTGTTAAGGCTTTTAATTCCTGAATACTCAAGTCAAATGCACAGTAAGATTTTCTTTTTTCAACTTTTCTTCGAGCATGCGGGTATACGGCATGTTATCAAAGCAGTGGAAACTTACCTGTAACCTGAAGGCCGACTGTGATATTCTTCTGGAGACGCCTGTTGAGCCGAAGGATTTAATAGATTGGATTTAAAAAAGAAACTGAGTTTCTTTTTTAAACTTTAAATTCAGTATATAAAAAATTTTCTCTGACAGGGAATCGAACCCGGATCTTCTGCCTAAATTTCAGCCCGATCGGACAACGTTAAAGGGGGGCTGTGGTGGGAAAAATTAACATGGGCTCTTATAGGAAAACGAGGTTTTTCGTAAATGTAAATTTGGGGGATAATTTTTTCGGTCTGAAAATATCAAAAGGCCCTAACAGGTCGAATTCCGCTTTGAATGAGTCCTCATTCACCCGGATCCGTTTTCAACTGTGGCCTGTAGGCGTGGCTGATAAAAAAAGAGAAATGAATATTAAGTGGCTATGTTCGTTTTTTGGAAAACAGGGAAGGAGTGATCGGATGGAGCTAAAATTTCGAGGATAAGCTCCTGGGCCCTAGGAAAGCTTAACCTCTAAATTTCAGCCCAATCGGACAACGTTAAAGGGGGGCTGTGATCGGAGGGTCGAAACTTCCGGCCCACTTTTACCCATGAAGATAAAGTCAGAGGGGGGTGAAATTTTGCACGTTTCTTAGTTGGAGCTTGGGCTACAAAATGCGATCACCGCTGTCTCGCTGCGACCACTAGAACCGGAAATCGCTTAACATTGTGGTGGGTCGCCTCTTTAAAGAGACACAAGTGTGCCTCCTTGATACGTAAAGACCTGAAGGATTGTCCTTTTTGCGGTCTTCTGCAGGATCCATGGGGACTCAACGGTCTTACACCCCTAAAAACAATCCAACGAGAAAATAGGTGGCACTGTATGAGTGTGGGCCACATCATCCACTCCAAAGTTGCATCTGGGTTAAGCAGAATCTGCACCTGAGACCAGCCTTGTTCCTGCATAAATCATTTTTATGTTCTATAGCACAGTATTATGTCGTTTTTATTATTATTTTTCTTTAGGGTGATTTAGCGAAAAAGAAAATTTATCCAACTTTATGGTGGTTGTTTCGTGATAATCTCCTGCCCTCAAACACGCGCTTTGTTGGTTACGCCCGATCAAGTTTGTCCGTCGCCGAACTTCGAGATAAATGCCAAAAGTATATGAAGGTCAGTAATTGTCATGCTTACCCACTGCTCTGATCTTTTATTTATTTTGTTTTTTGCCTAGAATTCATTATGACCGAAATTAGAAATAAAGGAAATTATTATTTTTATTCTATTTATTCTCTTTAGTATTTTCTAGTGTTCTTTATTATTTTGTTTAAAACTTTTACGATCTTATTTTATTAATTTATCTTTTTCCGCCATTATATCTTAAGCAAATTCATTATGGCCCATGTCAGAAGTCAAGAAAATCATTATCTTTTTTTATTTGTTGTTTGATATTACGTTAAAAAATGGTCATTTTTCCTCTTTAGTGGTTTTGATATTTTTTATTTTGTAATAATTCAACTAATAATCGAGTTTTGTTTGTTGTTTTTTTCTTCAAATTTACTATGACTGGCTAGTGCTAAATATGTCTGAGCTGCAAAACCGTATATTTTAATTTGCCAGATACAAAGGAATGAAGGAAATCATTTTTTAAGTATTGCTTAATTTCATATAAAAAGAATCAGCTAATCAGCTATTCGGGTGGCATAAGCTTATTCAGGGTGAGCTCTCCTATTACTGTTCTTAAAACTAAAAATGAGCCAAAAATAATAATTTTTTAAAGGTTAATGGTAAATCAAGGCCTTACCCAGGGGGGAGGGGGTTACCCGGCCTGAACCCCCCCCTCCCACCCCTTCACCCGAAATTTTGTCCGAATCGTACTAAAGTAACAAAAATGAATATAAACAAATTTTGGCAAACATTAACCTTGATAATTACTAATCTATTGCAGTGGGTCATACGTTGCGGAACTTGTAATTGTGAAACAGGTAACATAAAGGGGTCACAAGACAGTTTGTTTTGTAATTTTAGTTTCCAACTTTGTTAATTGAAGAGCGATTCGAAAATGAAAAGGAAATGTGACCCAACATCGTTTTTTGCACCCAAGCAAACAAGGGTAGTTATTTCTAATAGTGACGTTGGCGAGTCGTTTGTGGATTGTTCATCTGCCCCTGTCGGCTTAAATAACACGGAAGCGGTTGCTGATGCTCAGGTTAAACTAGAGAATGCTAAACTTGATTCACCTTCCAGTCCACTCGATACAGTCACTTCGCAGCACGCTATTACCCAATTTTATTTGGTGCCAATTCGACATCGGACGGTTTTTCCACAAATCGTTGTTACTGGACACAGCGTCCAAACTTCGTCTGCTAAAGAGTCCTTGGACTCCAGATATTGCATATTCTTTTCCAATATCTGGGAAAAGAAAGTTGAAGTTTCAGTTGGGTTGGCTGATTCATTTCAGCTGGTTGTCCTATTCGCCATCTGAGGGCGGTGCTTTTTGTCGATTCTGTCTTCTTTTTTCGTCCGAAACAGCTGTCAAAGGCAGCCACCAGCGCTTAGGTAACCTTATCAGCAAACCCTTCAGGAACTGGAAAGATGCAATTGAATGCTACACAAGTCACCAACAAACACAGTTTCGCAAAACATATACTTTAACCGCAGACAACTTTATTTCTGTTGCGGAGAAAAGGCAGGGTAACATCATCAACCAGATAGAGACAGCAAGGGCAGCGTACGTTCAGGAAAATCGTCAGAAACTGAGACCGATTGTTGAAACTGTAATATTTTGCGGAAACCAACAGCTTGCCCTTCGGGGTACGGACGATTCCGGTCCCATTTCACTAACGGGTCTAGAACCATCTCAAATACCATCTCAAAATGATGGCAATTTCCGAGCTCTATTGCGACTAAGGGCAAGGGTTGGCGAAGAAAGTCTGGTGAAACATCTTCTTTCCGCAGCAGCAAATGCTACTTATGTTTCTCCAAAGGTTCAGAATGGTCTGATTGTCGCTTGTGGAGAAATTCTTCAACAGTCCATTGTCGAAAAAGTAAACGAAGTCCTTGCTTTTCGGTGCTTGCTGACGAAACGGCGGACGTTTCCAATATGGAGCAGCTATGTGTTTGCGTCCGCTACACCTCTGCTGGAAATCTTTACGAGAATTTTCTTGGTTTTGTCCCACTTACGGATCTATCCGGACAAAGTCTACTTCAGCAATTCTGCATTTTTTGGAAAGCCTTGGGCTTAACCTAAACAAGATGATTGGCCAGGGGTATGATGGCGCGGCAGCGATGAGCCGCCATCTAGAAAAAAAACGGGAAGAAAAATCGCCGTTAAGATTTTGTTTTGTAGGTAGTTAGTTTACTAACTGACGTTTTAGTCTTTTTAGTTTACTAGCGGACTGACGGTCTTCGCGGTTGTAACCCCTCCCCGAACGACCGTTAGACTAAGTCCACGGGAAGACTTTTTTTGCTACCCCCCCCCCGGAACGAAAATCCTGGGTACGGCCTCGTGGTAAATATATTTATTATATTGAAGTTCTATGTAATATAAATCTAATTTTGTTCCTGAGGTGGTGAATCAGGCTGGTGAAACCTGATTCACCACCTCAAGAATCAGGTTAGGGAAACATGAAAAATTTGCTTAAAGTTGGACGTTTGATCTACTGAGAAAATAAAATGTCGGCACTCGTAACTTCCGAAATAATTACTAACATTCAAAGGCCTAGTCATGCTGGGCTTCTCCGTTAGTATTCTCTCTGAACAAAAATGAAAAACATTCAAATTAATGGCGATTTTGAATCTATATTTAAATTGTGTCTTTTTTAAGTGTCAATTTCTTTTTCCCCATCAAACATAATCCTGGTCCGCTCTCTTGTAGATTTTGTTTGTATATGCAAATGAGTTAGCCGGAAGAATAAGATGGAACAGAAAGGACAAGAAATTTAAGGATTTTGTCTTGTAACTATGTCTTTTTTAGGGATTTTTTAATATGTCTTTTGTAACTATTGTCTTTTTTAGGGATTTCATTTAGCATGAATTTAAATGAATTCATTTTTGTTCATTGTGATCTTCTCCAGGGGTGTAGCTACAGTATTTTTATTGTGGGGGGGGGAGGGGGCGCTATTGGAGTAGGTGCTATTCAAGCAATAGTGAAGAAAAATAGCTATTTAACAAACACGCTACTTGGTGAATACATTATAATATACATTACGTAATACATTATAAACAATAAACACACATTAAATAGTCATAAATATAAGTGCCGGTGCTTGGTTTTTACCAAAATTGTCGGCAATGAGCTGCTGCAGACGACAGTAGCATAGGGTAAACAAGCTTTCAGGCGGGCGAAGGTAAATGTCGCATACATTCCGCATTTTTCAGCCAGATTCACCACTAATGCTGCAGTACATATCCCCCCTCCACTTCCCCAAATCCTGAGCCCAGCACAGGATGCTCAATATCATAATTGAACCAAGCTCTATTCTAACAGCCTCGGGTATTGTGCTATTCGTTTGCTTGTAATTTTGAATGGATTTTGATTCTGTAAGATTTAATTTGTTGTACTAAACTTCTGATATATGTAATTTTTGAAATATTATTTATGATTTTTTGTTAAATTGAATTGTTTGCGGGTTCGCCGATTTATATAAATAAATAGCATTGATATCAGCGGGCCACATAAAGCCGAAAAAAAAAAATCATAGGCAGCACAACAGCGCTGTCTAAGTAAAGATACAGGATAAATCAAAGTATTACAACAGATTATATGACATTATCTTGTGACATATTCCTCAGATTTAAATAGTGACCATATTTCAAATTTGAAAATATCCCAAAAGATAAAATTAGAATTATTAACTTATCCATTGGGTATTGTTTGACAAAGAAAGCCAGAAAACTGAACAATTCTTGGCATTATTGCGGCAGAAACCTTAAAATAATTAAAAATTGCCAGGGATGCCAATTGAAAGCCATAATTGACTGCTAAAGTCTGAAAATTACCTTCCCCTTTGTATCTTTGTTTAAAAAACAAATTCTATAAAAATTATACAAAAGTTTTTCTTGTGTAAATCAGGGTATGAGGGGTATACATTTCCAGAGGGGGGTTGCACTGAATATCGTTTTTATGTCTATGATTCTCTTCACTAGTGTTCCTAGTCCTATTGCTGCTGGAGGGGAGGGGGGGGGTGGAGGGGAGTCCTATAAACTGATAACAATAGAAAAAGAAAATGGGTTAGTACTGCTTTTACGTGCCCACAAAATTTCGAAGTTTCTTAATTGTGAGATAAATATACCTATTTTGTTTAAATTCCCTTTATTCTATTCTTAGTAGACATTTCCTTCAGCATGCTGATGTAGAGATAAATGTCCCACAAGTGGCGGTGGCGTTGTGTGAAATGTGACTAATTTCAATCATGATTCTTACCACATTTTATGTCAACTCTTTTTTTGGAACTGGTTAAAAGAAATATTTAGAAAAGCGAAAATAGCAAGAAGTCAGCGTCTTATTATTCATAGAGGCAGTTCTATATTTATGGGTTAGTATGTGAATCCAAAACGTAAGGAATAGGGCGTTATCAGCGCTAATTGAGCATTTCAGTGGCAAATAAGAGAATCGGAGTTTCAATTAAATACTGGACATAAAACTTAAAACAATTAAATGATTCCTGGAGCGGATCCCCCGCTACCAATTTCCATGACCAAACTGCAATTAATTTGACCTGACCTATCTATTTATAGTACGAGCATCATTATAGAAAGCACTAAGTCTTATTTTCTTTTTCAATGATTTATTTTTCATTCAGGAAATTATATTCACTGTATATCTACTTTCTTATTCTTCACTAATTCCATTTCTGTTCTATTTGCAGATGTAGAGGGTGTATTCATTTCCACTTTTGAAAGTTTTAAAACAAGAGAATTTAATCTTGAACTGATAGATTTTAGGAATTAGAAGCACCTTAAATATCAGGGGAAAAAATTGATGGGAGCAAATATGACAAACAGCAAAAATAGAATATTTTTCAATTTTGCCATTAACTAGGCTCGTATTTTTACTTGATGACCAGGTTTCAAAGGCAGTATATTGGTAAAAATATTAATGTGGAACATATTATGAAGTGTAATGGATCCCTATTTTTGTTGTTTTCCTTGTGTTAAAAACGAGCATGGATTAATGTAAAAAAAATTGTCTGCTCAAAGTAAAGAGCAAATTTGACACTTAAAACGAGCAACAGTTTTAAAGCTACTTAATAAATTATAGTTTTTCCCAATCATTGGAGGGACAACTGCCCCCACCCCTTTCTTCTCCCCCCTCCCCCCTAAAGGACGCCAATGATCTCCTCGTCGTTTGGTTTTTATTAATTTTTTTTCCTGGTCTAAATCGTTTGTATTTTCGCTCAGAAAATGTAAACTTGATTTTTTCAAACTTTCTCTAATACGGCTGAAAAAGGGAAGGTTGGAAGCAGATGTCTTCTCAAAATATGTTTTGTGGCATCCAGTATTTTCGTTGGCCTTATAAAACATGATTTTTTCTTTTCTTCGCTTTTGTCTTTTTGTAATGACAAGCTAACGTGGGTTACGAAATTAATTTTGCATGGACAAAAATGTACGGTAGACTTTTCATAACCCTTTTTAAGGATGTGCGAGAAATTCCCAGTGATAGTTTTCACGTCGAAGTTTTTTGGATTTTCTTTAATATTTTCACATATCCTTTCTTTGTTTTCAACAGCCTTGGGTCTCCGAGAACGTGGCAGATCACTCACAGCTGCTTGATCTTCAAATCTTTTAACTATGCTTTTATTTGCATTCCTGCTAAGTGCATCTCTCACATTAATGTCTCCGAAAGACTCTCTAGGTTTGAATTATTGAGAATTGACTTTGATAGTAATTAATTAAAAAAAACTTTCCGAAAAATAAGTTTTTCAAAAAAAAGTAAAGGCCGTTTTAAACTTAAGCTCAGCAGATACATATACCTGTTAAAATTCAAACTCAAAACGACCAGAAATTACTATTAAAGAATAAATGAAACCCAAAATGAACAGAAATTAAATGAACAATCATAGCAAAAAACATACAACAAGTAATAATATGAATGAATAAATAGATCTTAAAGCGAGTAATGCATAGATTGAATATGAAAATCAAGCTTAAAACGAAAAAAAATATTTTGCTATTGAAGTATAAATGAAACTTAAAACGAACAGAAATTAAATAAACAATCAATGCAAACAAACATACAGTAGATATTAATGTAAATGAATGAATAAATATTAAAACGAGTGAAACTTAAATTGAATATGCAAATCAAGCTTGAAACGAACAAAAATCACTACAAACAAGAGTTTGGGTATCGCCTCCTTCTCTCACTATAAAAGTCTAAAACCTACTGCGTCATTGGCGCTTTACTGAAAACCAATTTTATTACAAACATTTTCTTTTGTACTTAAAATTGAAAACAAACATTAAAATTATAATAAATTTTGAATTGATGAGCTTTCAGCAATCAATATCATTATACAAAAAATATTCAGTTTAATTTATTAGTTCTTTCTAAAGTTGTTCAAGACGAATATAGTTTCACTATAAGCAAGAGTTTGGATACTGCCCCCTTCCTAACTGTAAATAAAAACAAAAGCTTACTGCGTCATTGGCGCTTAACTGAAGACGAATGATATTGTAAATATTTTCTTTTCCAGTTCTTATAGCATTGAAAATAAAAAAAAATTACAGTGAAATAAATTCTTGAATTGATGGATCTTTCAACAATTAATACCATTATACATCAAATATTCAATTTGATGTTGTTTATACTTTCCAAGACTGTTCAAGACGCATATAGTTTTCAGTAAAGCGCCAATGGCGCCGTAGGTTTTAGACTTTTACAGTGAGAGAAGGAGGCGATACCCAAACTCTTGTTTGTAGTGATTTTTGTTCGTTTCAAGCTTGATTTGCATGTTCAATTTAAGTTTAAATGTTAAATGTTCATTGAAGAGTTTGTATTATCTGATGTTTGAACTATTTCTAAAAAATTGGCTATCTAAAAATTTTTATCGGATTGGTTTGGGGAAAAAGGGTGGAGGGGAGGGCTAATTGCCCTTTGGTCTCTTTTGACTCTTTAAAAGTGAACTAGAACTTTATATTTTCAATCAAATGAGCCCTCTCTGACCTTTACACGGCATCCCTTCTATAAGAAACATATATACCCCCAGAGTAAAACTTACAACGCCTGTCCCTGGGCCCTGGGGGGTTGTGTCGACCCCGGAGTTTAAATATCTGATGTTTGAACTATTTTTTAACAAAATGGTCACCTCGAATTTTTATCGGATGGGTTTATCCATCCGATAAACCCAAAGGCGTGGAGGGCGGGAGGGGTTAGTTGCCCTCCGATCTTTTTTTACTCTGAGAGAAAGTGACCTAGAGCTATAATTTCTATTCAAATGAGCCCTCTGAAGTTTATACGAGCATCCCTTTCATAAGAACCATATACGGTCCCAGGACATGACTTACAATGCCTGCACCCCCGGCCCTGGGGAGCTGCGTTGACACCGGAGTTTTTGTTATCTAATTTTTGAATAATTTTAAAAAACTGGCAATCTCAAAATTTGTAGCGGATGGGTTTGGGTAAAAAAGGGCGGGGGGGGCTTGTTGCTCTTAAATCTCTTGACTCTAAAAAAGTGAACTAAAACTTTCAATCTCCAATTAAATGAACCCTCTCTGTAGTTTATACGAGCATGCCCTTAGGTTATAACTTAGACCGCCTTCCCCGGGGCCCTGAGGGGTTGTATTGACACCGGAATTTTTCTTATCCGACCTTTGAACTATTTTTAACAAAATGTCTATCTCAAAATTTTTATCAGATAGGTTTGGAAAAAGAAGGCCTGGGAAGGGGGGCTACTTGCCCTCGGATCTCTTTTGACTATTAAAAAGTGAGCTCGAACTTTCAATTTCCAATCAAAACAAACTCTCTGAAGTTTGTACTAGCATCCCTTTCATAAGGACAATTTATGACCCAGGGCATAACTTACAACGCCTACCCCCGGGCTCTGGGGGTTTTATCGACATCTGAGTTTTTGTTATCTGACTTTTGAACAATTTTTAACTTAATGGCTATCTCAAAATTTTTATCAGATGCATTTAGAGAAAAAGGGGCGTGGAGGAGGGGGGATAGTTGCCCTCCAATCTCTTTTGGCTCTCAAAAACTGAACTAGAACTAACAATTTCCACTCAAATGAGCCCTCTCTGAAGTTTTTTCGAGCATCCCTTCCACAAGAACTTTATATTCCCCCAGGGCATAACTTACAACGCCTGCCCTCGGGCCCTGGGGGGCTGTGTCCTCCCCGGAGTTTTTTTTATATGATTTTGAACTATTTTAATGACATTTTTTATTTTAATGGCTATCTCGGAGTTCTTATCGGATGGGCTTGAGGAAAAAAGGGCGTGGAGGGGGGGGGGGCTAGGTGCCCTCCAATCTGTGTTGACTCTTAAAAAGTGAACTAAAATTTTTCAATTTCCAATCAGATGACTCTTTGAAGTTTATAGAAGCATCCCTTCCATAAGAACCATATATGTCCCCAGGGTATAACTAACAGGGTCTGCCCCCGGGTCCTGGGGGATTGTGTCGACACCGGAGTTTTGTTATATGATCTTTGAACTGTTTTTAACAAATACCTATCTTAAAAATTTATCGGATGTATTTGGGTAAAAAGGGCGTGGGGGGGGCTGGTTACCTTCCGATATCTTTTGACGCTTAAAAGGTCAACTAAAATTTTTCAATTTCCAATCAGATGAGCCCTCTTTGAAGTTTATACGAGCATTCCTTCCATAAGAACCATATATGTCCCCAGGGTATAACTTACAGGGTCTGCCCCCGGGCCCTGGGGGGATTGTGGTCGACACCGGAGTCTTATTATATGATTTTTGAACTATTTTTAATAAAATAGCTATCTCAAAAATTTTATCGGATGTATTTGGGTAAAAAGGACGTGGGGGGGGGGGGGGGGCTGGTTACCTTCGGATATCTTTTGACGCTTAAATGGTGAACTAGAATTTTCAATTAGCAATCAGATGAGCCCTCTCTGAAGTTTATACGATCAGTCCTTCCATAAAAACCATATATTCCCCTTGCCCTAAAGATTGTGGGAGGAGTGTCCTGCTCAAAGATATAATTTCAAGAATTTTCAACTACGTTGAACAAAATGGCTATCTCAAAATTTTGATTGGATGTGTTTGGAGAAATGGTGGGCGTGGAAGGGGTGTTAGTCGCCTCCCAATCGCTTTCGACTATTAAAAAGGGCACTAGCCATTTAATTTTCCAATCGAATGAACCCTTTTCGAAGTTTCTACGACAATACTTTCTATAAAAAACCTTATATGCCATGAGGGCATAACTTACAACCCTTGCCCTGAGGGCTGTCGGGGGGAGGGGTTGTCATGCTCAAAGACCTTATTTCCAGAAACTTTCCTTTGAAGTTTTTACGACGACTCTTTCCATATGAAGTGCCTCTGAAAAAGAAAAAATAATAAAACATTGGAGCCGTATGGCCTTTCGACTATTAAAAAGTGAACTCGAACTTCCAATTTCCAATCAATGAGCTCTCTCTTAAGTTTATAAGATCATCCCTTTCATAAGAACCATATATGCCATAGGGCATAACTTACAACGCCTGCCCCCGGGCCCTTGGGGATTGTGTCGACACCTGAGTTTTTGTTATCTGGCTTTTGAACAACTTTAAACTTAATGGCTATCTCAAAATTTTTATCGGATGCATTCTGAAAAAAAAAGTGCGGGGGGGGGCTAGTCGCCTTCCAATCTGTTTTGACTCTCAAAAACTGAACTATAACGTTACATTTCCGATCAAATAAGCCCTCTTTGAAGTTTTTACGAGCATCCCTTCCATAAGAACTATATATTCCCCCAGGGCATAACTTACAACGCCTGCCCTTGGGCCCTGGGGGGATGTGTTGACGCCGGAGTTTTGTTATCTGACCTTTGAACTATTTTGAAAAAAATGGCTCTCTCAAAGTTCTTATCGGATGGGTTTCAGGAAAATAGGGCGTGGAGAGGGGGGCTAGTTGCCCTCCGATCTCTTTTGACTCTTAAAAAATGAACGAGAACTTTCAATTTCCAATCATATGAGCCCTCCGAAGTTTATACGAGCATACCTTCCATAAGGAACCATGCATGCCCCCAGAGCAATACTTACAACGCCTGCCCACGGCCCTGGGGGGGGGGGTGTCGACACAGGAGTTTTTCATATCTGACTTTTGAACTATTTTTAACGAAATGGCCGTACGTAAAGGAGTTTTTGGTATAAGATCTTTGAACTATTTTTAACAAAATGGCTATCTCAAAATTTTCATCAGATGGGTTTTGAAAAAGAAGGCGTGGGGGGCTAGCTGCCTTCTGGTCTCTTTTGACTATTAAAAAGTGATTTCGAACTTTCAATATCCAATCAAATGAGTCCTCTCTGAAGTTTATACGAGCATCCCTTTCATATGAACAATATATGCCCTAGGGCATAACTTACAACGCTTGCCCCGGGTCCTGGGGGGCTGTGACGACACCTGAGTTTTTGCTATCTGAATTTTGAGCAATGTTTAACTTAATGGCTATCTCAAAATTTTTATTGAATGCATTTGGAGGAAAAGGGACGTGGGGGGCTACTTGCCCTCCAATCTCTTTTGACTCTAAAAAACTGAACTAGAACTTCAATTTCCAATCAAATGAGCTATCTCTGAAGTTTTTACGAGCATCCCTTCAATAAGAACCATATATTCCCCCAGGGCATAACTTACAACGCCTGCCCTCGGGCCCTGGGGGGCTGTGTCGACCCTCGAGTTTTCGTTATATGGTCTTTGAACTATTTTAAATAAGATATCTCAAAGTTCTTATCGGATGGGTTTGAGGAAAAAAGGGCGTGGAGGGGGGGAGGGCTAGGTGCCCTCCAATCACTTTTGACTCCTAAAAAGTGAACTAGAACTTTCAATTTTCAATCAAATGAGCCCTCTTTGAAGTTAATACGAGCATCCCTTCCATAAGACCCATATATGCCCCCAGGGCATAACTTACAACGCCTACCCCCGGGCATAGATATTTGCATTTTAAATCAAACCACCCCCCACAAGTCAAAAGAGCAGTCTCAATATCCCTCGTCGATCGTGCCCTAAACATTTTTTCTGATTCCCACATCACAGCAGAATTAAACTTTATCAAGGACATACTTTTTGGAAATGGGTATCCTATTTTATTTATTAATAGTCTAATTAACTGTAGACTGAAAAGACATTCTTGTAAAATTAATGATAGTTTACCATGTGAGATTTCTGGCAAGCCCTTAAACATAATTTACATCCTAAAAATCACTGCAAATCTTAAAAAAGTTTGCACAAAAAATAATCTGTATGTAGTATTCGCAAATAATTTTAAAATCATAAATTTTCTAAATTCTGGTAAAGATAAAACCCCAGTTACTCGGCAAAGAGGGGTCCGTCAAAAACTATGCGATTGTGGCAAATATTATGTAGGTAGAACACACCAGAATTTAGAAAAGTGCATACAACAGCATAAAGATGATATAGCCAAAGCTCTAAATTCTAATATTTTCACTGTTTCATTTGATTCTGCATTAGGGAGCCAAATTTTCTAAAATCCTAGCCACAATATACTTTTTGATGAATCCACCCTTATTAGCCATGACCTGGGCATAAAGCAGGTAGTTCGAGAATCAATTGAAATCAGAATTTAGATTAATAATAATATTTCCTTATATAGGGACTTAGGGGAATATATACTAAATGGTCTATGCGCAAATTTAATCAAAAATCATCTTACAAAATATTTAAAAAAACCAAAAGACATTAACACAGAATCGGTCACAAAAAGACCTTTGAGGTTAGCTGCCAAAAAGGCTGGATTAGCAATAAGAACGTGTTTTTAAATCATTTTTCTTTCATCTCATTGAATCACCTTGTTTTACCTTACTTTCTATCAGTCCTGGTTGAACTTCGCTGAAGTAAGGATGCTAGGACTGCTTTGAAAATTTTTTTATTTTTGGTTTTATTCGTCGCATGTTGTTGTGAGTTTTTTTTTATATATGTTTTTGTGTTGCTGAGGACGGCCCTTGGACATAGGGCCGAAATATTCATTCAAATTATCTCCACTGTCTTGCAAAAAGATAAAACATTGGAGCCGTATGGCCTTTACTCTGGCCGCTATAGCGTTGTCTCTGATTCACAATATCTTAAGATTCACAAACTGTAATTCATAATTCACAATTTAACCGAGACTAAAAAGTTTTAAGGGTATTTTTGGAACCTCCAGATGTATAACCGCCAGGTCTAGGGATAGTAACCCACGGAGGTTTGCTCTTTGGGAGAGTGTCCTTCTTTTACAATCGTAAACGCATTTGCCTGATATTTGTTTTCTCGTAGCGACAAAATTGAATGACTCACTGTTTATGACTCGCAATCTATAATTTAGAATATGCTCCATGATTTACTAATATGAAATTAGAAAAAATTTGAATTATCAAACACAAACCAAATGTGTTTTTGAAATCACAACATCTATAGAGAACAAATTGATTTTGAAACAAGTTTGGGTCTATTAAAAAATTATAAATATGTAGTGATTTCTTATATGAAACAACCTATTGAAACATAAAAAAAATTGACGTTTTTTCGGAAATCAAATAAAAAAACAAGTGTTTTCAGCTGAAAATAAGGAATAATGTTAAAACCTAATTCGTTACGAATATGAAGGGGCTGCCCCCTCCTCAACACCTCGCTCTTTACACTGAAGTTTGTTAGTACTTTAAAAAAAAAATTCTTATTGTTTTAATTAAAGGAACCTTGTGTTTCAGGATTCTTTCTTAAAGAATTGGGACAGAATTCAAACTTTAGTTAAAAGAGCGAGGTGTTGAGGAGGGGGAGACCCCCCCTCATATACCTAATAATTTCTGTTCGTTTTAAATTTTAATGTTGCTCCTTACTTTCAGTTCAAAACTTTATTTTTTATTTAATTTTTGATCGTTCTTTAAAGAATGCCTGAAAATCTTGCTCCACCTCTACAAAAAATATCTCCTCCCCACAAGAATATCCTTTAGACAATCCAATGCCGGTGAAAATTTACCCCCGAACAATTACCCCTAACATATCCCTGGAAATTTCCCAACGGAACATTCTCCCCGTGGAAAATCTCCCCAGAAGCAAATTCACCCCCCCCCCCACCCGAAAAATGCTTACATACTTCCCAATAAATAATATACGTTAACAATTAGCAAATTTTATAACTTAGACCTTTCCCCATGAAATGTGGGGGGGGGGGGTCATGATATCTCATAAGGCTTTGTAACTATGCTGAACAAAATGGCTATCTCAAAATTTTAATCGGACGATTTTGGGGGGGAAAGGGGCGTGGAAGGGGTCTTACATTGAATTGGATGGTGTTATTTTCATTAAGATTCTTTGACTTTTATGGGGTGTTTACCCCCTCTTCCGAACATCAGGCCAATTTTCTCAGGCTCCAATCTTTTTGGTCACTGAAAAAGGGCACTATAACTTTTAATTTTCGTTCGAATGCACCCTCTCCCCTTCTTCTAGGACCATTATTTCGATACGATCACCCCTGAAAAAAAAATTAACACGCTTCCATGATCTCTCTTCTGGCAAACACTACAAAATTCCACATTTTTGTAGATAGAAAATGAGCTTGAAACCATTGCGATAGGGTTCTCTGATACATTGAATTGGATGGTGTTATTTTCATTAAGATTCTTTGACTTTTATGGGGTGTTTACCCCCTCTTCCGAACATCAGGCCAATTTTCTCAGGCTCGTAGCCTTTGATTGGTAAAACTAATCTTAATGAAAATTCCATATTTGGAATCGGCATAAAAACTCGATTCTTATGATGTATTTATTTATATCAAAATTTCGTTTTTAAAGTTTCGGTTGCTATTGAGCTGGGTCGCTCCTTACTTACAGTTCGTTAGCACGAACTGTTTGATTCACAATATCTTAAAATTCAAAAAATGTGATTCATAATTCACAATTTAATCGAGATCAAAAAGATTTGAGGGTATTTTTGAAATATCCAGACGTATAAGTCAGGTCTAAGGACAGTAACTTACTGAGGGTGGGCTCTTCGGGACAGCAGCCTTGTTTTAAAATCCCAAACGCATGTGGCCTAATTTGTATTTTCTCATAGCGAAAAAATTGAATGACTCATTGTAAATGACTCGCAATCTGAAATATGCTCCATGATTCACAGTTTAATTAGATTAAAAAGATTCGAATTATCACACCTAAACCAAATGTGTTTTGAAATCATGACATCCACTGGATCAACTTGATTTTGAAGCTATATATTCAGTGATTTCATATTTTAATTTAAATTAATTTTTAATAAATATATTTAATTTAAATTGAAAGATAAAATACTCGACGCTTCTTGGGAAAAAAGGTTTTCCTATATATTTTTCCTTGTCTGGTTTGATTGACAAAAACGTTAATATGAGCCAACTGTAAAACAATATCCGGATCATGTTTGTATCTTTCAAGGGTACTGTTCTAATATCTGGGCAACATGCGAGAATGCGACTCGAGAAAAGTAAAGATTAGATACCATTACCTGGTAATTTCCTATCTGACGCTGTGTAAGCAAAGGGTTTCTTACTCCAGGAACTATATTTAAATTTTAGTCTTTTTGGGGTTTAGGGGAGGAGTATCTAGGTTAGGTTACGTATTTAATATGTGCTATGATTTTCCCCCACCCCCCTAATGTGCAAATATATAGCGAAATTTGTTTCTAAACTTTTATATTTTTATCCTATTTTGTTTTATTTCATTAACATTTACCTAACTTCACTTCTCGTATGTTGCCCAGATATTAGAACAGTACCCTTTCAAGCGATGATTGAAGTTAACTTTTGTTTTAGCAAGACAGATTTATTTGTTAAAAATATAAGCATTTATAAGTACTTTTGGCAATTTCAAGTCTTGAGCTCTTGCGATAAAAAAAAATGAGACACAACTGAATCCGCTTAACCTTACTGTATGCATAGTTCTGGCAATCTTATGTTTTGCAAACCGGGTTGAGCTTTTCTATTAACGAATAATGGTTCGTTTACACATTGCGGAAATCCATGCGGAAATCCGTCCGTTTCTGTTCGAACTATGGCTAAAATAACGCTGCGTTTTAAGGCAAAGATTTCAAATTATTGCAACAGCATGACCTTTGTTC
>JAQQPU010004372.1:21984-43340 GCA_029168905.1 Artemia sp. Kazakhstan ARC1039 | reverse complement strand
TTTTTATGAGTCAAAACGTATCGGAGGGCATCTACCCTACCCCACCCCCCACACACACACATACGGGCACACTTTTTTCTCCCCAATGCATCCAACCACAATTTTGAGATTGCTAGTTTGTTAGAAGTAGTCCAGCGATCATATAGCAGAATTTTGGGATTAACTTACCCCCAGAGCCCTTGGGAAGGGGTGTAAATTCATACTGCGGGGGCATATAAGGTTCTCATGGAAGACGTGGTTGTATAATGGTCTATGACATTAGTGCAGGAGTATGCCATTCCTCTTTTGACCCTTCGTTGAATACTAATATCCAAAATCTGTAGATACAATTTATCACTGGGTAACATGTTACCGAAAGCACTAGAAAGAAGATGCCCCTTTTCATCTACTACTATTTTTATATTGTCATTCTCTTTGAGAACTATCTCTGGAAACGATACTCCCACATATATACCATCATAAGAGTTGAATTTTTTTGGTACTCCAAAGAAATTTAATCTCTCACTGTCATGACAATGCATGCATACACATCCAATGACATCCCCATTAGTATTTGTTTCATAATTGAAATATTTGTCTTTGACTTTATCATGTACAAATACTTTCTTCGAATATTTAATCCTCACTTTTTTAAAATATGATGCAAGTTTTTATCCTTCCAATGTACAAAAAGTACTGATTGAAAATATACAATAAATTAGGTAGTGTCAATGCGCAGCCATAGAGTATCACTTAGAGAGCAAATAAATTAATTTAATATATTAATAAATTAATGCATTCAGGATATATTGTAGCCTATAGCAATGAATAAATTATGCCTTGGTTGTTGTGATTAGGAATCCACTAAGGCGTTCCCACATCTTTGGAAACCAACTACCAAGACCCTAGCACAACATTGATGAATAACCTTTGTAACAGTCCATTCCATGAGCCATTAGTCTTGGACCAAGAGTAGCAACATAGCAATCAATATCAGGGCAATCGAATGCCATCTTCATTTTTTTATATACTAAGCACTTTTTTAAGTGCTTATCCTTCCAATGTACAAAAATACTGATTGAAAGTTTTTAATAAAATATGTAGTGTTGATGAGTAGCCACGGAGTACCACTGATGCAGCTAAACAATTAAAAATAGTAAAAGAAAAAAACATGAATAGTTTTCCAAGTCCAAACATTCCAAATAAAAAAAAGTATTAGTACAAACATTATTTTTCTAACAGTAAAAATCACGACTAACATACTTACATCATTCTCATTTTTATTTCGAAAATATTAAATATTATTTTTTTAAGCATATTTCATGTCATTTTTAGACATGGAAAAAAGTTGAAAAATTTTAGTCAAAAAATAAAATATGTAAAAAATAAAAGTTAAAAAAAAACTAAAAAAAAACAGTGCGAGAAAAAATGGGGGAGGGGCAAAAAGTCAGAGGAGGGGGTATTGGGTCCTTGGTGGTTGGGGTCTTTGATGGTTGGGATCCTTGTTGGTTCATGTCCATAAGCACCTCACTATTTAATTTCTAAGGATTGTACTGGATTTCAAAGGATTGTTCTGGATTTCTATATTATAATTTATTTCTCAGCGTCTGCAACTTTATTAGTTTCTACTTTATGCATACTCCAATACCAAACAATATTTTATATTGGTTGCTCTCCTCACTTGGTACTTGTGCATTATAGTGACCACAGCCAAGAAGTAAAGCTAGGTTAATCGAATCAATTGACTTGTGAATGATGGATATATTCTAATCCTATTCCGACATATATATAATGTGGCGTGAGAATCACCCATCCCTCAGACTTACCTTTAGTTGATAAGCGATTGAAATTTTAACCCTTTACCTCTTTCATTCAATCCAAATAAAAAAAAAATATTATTATAGTTGTCATTTGATTTTATCCTGATATTCATATCCATATTTAAAACCATTAGAATGTTATGCTATGCTGGACGAACATCATAATTTGGGTTATTGACCTATATAAAAATAAGTATCAATAGGTATTTCATTTGCATATTTCTTAAGTATAATCAGTATCTATTGACTATAATTTTGGTCCGAATATAACGTATTCTACTCACTTTATACGATCTAGTTCAGTACCTAGTTCAGGAGTATTTTGGTCATAACTACTCATGTTCAACTCAGCACCAGCAGAAATTTATTCTTATTATAGTTGAAGCTAAAAAAAAAAAACCTGACTTAGAAGCCTGGATACTGGGCCCTTCCTGAACTGTAATAACCTAAAGCATAGTGCATCATTTACGTTTCACTGAAAACTAATTATATTACACATATTTTCTTTTCGAGTTCGTACAGCACTGAAGATGAAAATACAATTACAGTGAAATTTAAAATATAAGAAGTCTTTCTTCGAACCTGAGCCAGTTTTTTGTGGTGTATCTCAAGGTACCAATCTGGGTTTTAGTCACTTTTTAGTTATCAATGATATTGCCAATGATTGTGAATATCGCTGGAAATATGTTAATAAACACCTTTGGAAAAATTTGTGAAGCAAATGCATGTAGCAAAGCTCAAATTTTAATTGATAAAGTGAAAATAAGGCTTCCAGTTCAAATATGACAGTAAATGACAGTAAATCTTCTATTTTAACTATTTCATTTTAAAATTCTTTCGAACCAAATTTTCTACCAACTATCTCTGATTCTCTTAAAGTTAGGAAGATTAAAGTCTTGGGAGTTAGTATTACCAGTGATTTAAAATGGGAAGCGAACACATCTAGTCTAGCAAAAAGGGGTAATGCTGGGCTGCAGATGTTCAAGCTAATTTCGAAACATTGCACCCCTCCAGATCACCTCCACCGAATATTTGCATCTTTTATTTACCCAATTCTAGAATATGCATCTCCTGTATGGCATTTTGGACTGACGGCTGAGCAAAGATCCAGGCTCTAAAGAGTTCAGAAAAGAGCTCCAATGATAGTATCGAAGCAGGCAGAAATATCATATGAAGAGCTGCTGACAAAGTTTAAAATGCAATCTCCGAAAAAAAAGAAGAGAGAAACTCTGCATGGATTTCAGAAGAAAATCCCTGATCCACTCAATCGACAAAACCTTTCCCCCGTCAATCCACACCAAAACAATTCCCACACAGGGTTGCAGTGCCTGTTGAGAAACTTCAGCCGGTACGCTGTGCCCATCAGGGATTAGAGAAAAGATTTATACCTAGTTTTGTAAAAATGCATAGTGAAAATCAGGAGGATTAATTAGTGTTTTTTATGTGTCTGCTTTTTAATGCGACTATACCAAAGAAATCTGGCAGTGCTATGAAAATTTTGGTGAAAATGAAAGTTTATCTATCTATCTATCTAAATCTTGAATTTATCGATCTTTCAACAATTAATATCGTTATATATCAAATATTCTATTTGATTGTGTTTATACTTTCCAAACTGCTCAAGACACATATAGTTTTTAGCAGAGCACCAATGACGCAGTAGGTTTTAGACTTTTACAGTGAGAGAAGGAGTTGAAATTTCGTGGTGATTTTTGTTCGTTTCAAGCTTGATTTGCATATTCAATTTAAGTTTCACTCGTTTTAAGATTCTTTGATTCATTTATATTAGTATCTATAGTATGTTTGTTTACACTGATTGTTTATTTAATTTGTGTTCGTTTTGGGTTTCATTTATGCTTCAATAGCAAAATATTTTTTTCGTTTTAGGGTTAATTTGCATATTCAGTTAAGCATTACTCGCTTTAAGATTTATTTATTCATGTATATTATTACTTTCTGTTTGTTTGTTTTTGCTAGGATTGTTTGTTTTATTTCTCTTCGTTTTGGGTGTCATTTATTCTTTATTAGTAATTTCTGGTCGTTTCGAGTTTGAATTTTAACAGGTATTTGTATCTGCTGATTTTAAGTTCAAAATGGTCTTTACTTTTCTTGGAAAAACTTCTTTCTCAAAAAGTTTTTTTAATTAATTACAGAAAAAGATGCAGAGGAAAATGAAAAAGCTCATCACACCTTGGATGTGAAGGAAAATTTATTTTGTGAGGAAGAATTAACAAAAGTACTTAAAAAATAAAAAAAATAATAAGGCCCCAGGTGCTGATAGTGTGGTAAATGAGTTTCTTAAATATGGTGGCTATGAGGCTATTAAAAAGTTGCTGAAGATCATGGATATGATTTGTGAAAAGGGGGAAGTACCTAGCAATTTTAGAAAAACCCTAATTAAACCTTTGCATGAACAAAGGTGATAAGAGTGAGTGTGGTAATTATAGAAGCATTATCTTGGTCTTTATAGGTAGGAAATTACTTGGTAGGATGATACTTTTCACACTGAGAGATGCTGCAGACAAAGTTTTAAGAGAAGAACTTTGCGGTTTTAGGAAAGGCAGAGGATATGTCGACCCAAAGTTCATTCTTCATCAAATACCTTTACTCCTCAGTAAATCAAATACATTTACTCCTCTAGATTTTGGACAAACGTTTGATTTGGCTGATAGAAGAGCTTTGGCGAAGGTTTTATCATTGTATTTTATACCAGACAAATACATTAAAGTGATTAGTGCTATGTACAAGAATAACAAATCTGCGGTTACGGTAGGAAATGATGCGGTTAAGGTAGCTGGTTTTGTGTTAAATCAGACGTTAATCAGGTTTTTGTTCTATTCCGATTTATATGGATCATTTTGATGGACTTTGTCTAAATGAGCACAGCAAAGGCAATGGAAGAACACATAATCAAACGGGGAAGAAAAACTTTCCTGTATTTATTTTATGCTGATGATTTAAGCGTCCTAGATGAAAGTATGAGCAAAATGTATAAACTTTTAGGGGTTTTGCGAGTTCAGGGTGTTAGAATTGGTTTATAAATTAATGTTAAGAAGACTAAGTCACTTAGGCTAGGAATAAGTAAAGATGTAAAGATGGCATTGGATAACGAAAAGATTGATCAATTGACCAAAAACAGCTTCATTTACCTTGGTAGTATTATTAGTAGAGACGGCGCGAAAGGGGAAGAAGTTGAAAGTAGAATAGCCAAGGGTCAGGGTGTTTCTTCACAGTTGAAAATTTTTTTGGAAGAATAGAAAGGTAAGTCTGTGAGCCAAGGTTTAGAATATTGGAAGCGATTGTGATGACGGTGGTCAAATATGGTTCTGATGTATGGGCGCTCCGAAAAACGGAGGAAGATTTGCTAGAAGTTTTCTAGAGAAATTGCCTACGGATTGTTTTGGATACCCGACTGATTGACCGTATTTCAAACAGTAGGCTGTACGAAAAGTGTGGTTCAATCCCGCTTTCTAGGGGTATAATGAGAGAAAGGTTGAGATGGCTATGGCATGATCTGCAGATGAAGGATGACAGACTGCCAAAGATTGTCCTTTTTCGCCAGCCGTCTAGGGCTACAGGAAAAGCAGGTCTTCCGCAATTTGGGTGGGAGGATGCCGTAAATAAAGATTTAAGGGAAACGAGAACTTTCTGGGAGGGTGTAAAGAGGGAGGTTTTGAATAAATTAGGATGGAGGAGGAGCGTGTGTATCTGTATTGGCTTCAGGGGGCTTGGTGCTCCAGAGATTTTTTCGTTGTTGTAGTTGCAGTAGCAGTGAAGCCCCGTAAAAAAAACCAAAAAAAATCATCAAAAAACTTTATTATAATTCCTTAAGAAATTCTGAGAGTATCGCCCGTGGTTTGGAAAAATCTTGGACTATTCGACTTTAAGCTATTCTTTAACATCTCTAAGAAGCTGAGTATGCAGGGCTAATATACTTGTACAAACTTGAATACCTAGCCACCGTATCTGTGAAGTGAAATTAATTCAAAAAATGCCACAATTCAAGCTTTCAGAAACAGACTTAGAATTAAAAACTAGATATCCATACTTCTCTATATTTAATGAAAAATTGATGCACAGAACCATCTGATAAATCAGTTTAATGATGGCCACTAGTCTGGTTTTGGTACAGCTTATAACCAAATATCATCTACATAGGCAATATACGGTGCGTCAGAGAAATCAAACCTAGGCTGAATTCTCATGGGTACATAGTTAATGCAGGCGTTGAATAGATAAGACGATAATCCTCCACCCTGACGAACATCAGATCTAACAGGAATATTCTCCGAAAACCCCAAACTTGATTTAAGCCTAAGATACAAATTGCTATACTTTAAACAGAGTACTCAAACTAAAGAGCGGTTAACGCCGAAAACAGTCAATGTGCACCATATTTGAGCACCATATTTGCACCATATTTTTACTATCAAACGCTTTGGACAAGTCCAACGCACAAATATGTATTTCAAGCCTGTTACCATGAATGTCAAAATTTTTGAATCTCGACATTTCCGAAATACTTTTTTTTCTTGGATTTAGTCAGCGTTGCCAGTCAACATTTTAATTTAATGCAAGGTTTGATGATGACAGGTTAGGATAGGTTAGATTGGGTAGGTTAGCTCAGGCTATGTTTTTAACACATTACTGATATTTATAACCAAATTTAACCTAACCTAGACTGACAGAATCTAACTTAACCTAGCTTTAACTTTTACCATTATAACTTGCATAAGACTGAAAAAGCTGACTCGCAAGGCAAATTGAATCTAAGGAGAGAAAAACTAATTTTCGACATTCACCGGTGAATGTTGACATTAACCAGATTTCGGACATTCACGGTAACAAGCAGGGTTGCCACCCAGTGAAAAAAAAAATAATTGATTTTAGTGAATTTTCGGTTAATTTAGGGAATTTCTTCAATAATCTAGTGGTTTATATGCTGATTTACCGATTTTTGTTTTCTGGCAATATAAAATTGACTATGAAGCATGAGATTTAAAACTGAATTGATGCGAATATTTTTCAGTACACTTGTGTAATCGACGAAAGTAAAACATATTAAAATATTTGTTAATGTTACATGTGACTGCAATTGGTCGATAAGATCCACACTCTAGGCTGATAAGATCCCACGCTTAAGAATAGACGTAACAGTGCCACATAAAAAAGAATCTAGTATATTAGAAGAGAACTAACACATTTTGAACAGAAATTGCAAGTGAGATACAAGAGACGGACAATCAGCACGAAGGTAAAAACACTAACACCATCTAGATAAATCGGCTTGGACTTCAGCCTTTCTAGACCATTTTAACAGCTCTGGTGGACACGGGAGTAACATTACGCTGCGTTATCTGCCGAGGCGAGAGTTTACAAACAAGGCTATAAAAATGACGATAAATTTTATAGTTTATAGAAATGAAATTTTCACGGCAATGTTTAAGCCAGGAAGAAACCAGAATAGCATCACTTTTAAAGGGAGCATCAATTTTTGAAGAAATAATGTACCAGGTTCACAGAAGTACTGGGAGGATTCACAGGAATGACATCATAATCGAGAGATGATCATAATTGAGTTCAGTTTCATCGACGTGTACAGGATCCGAGCATATTATTTTCGATGAGCATTTACAATAATTAATATTAGACACTGCTTTACTGTCATGAATGTCAGCTGTGGCTGATACTTTTTGGAGCAATACAGTAATTAATGGGAAGAGAATCCAGAACTATTTCGGAGCGAACAGAATCAGTAAAGACGTTTCAGTTTAAATCATTGATTATCATCCAACGATAACCATAGTTATTTATGCTAATTAGCAGGCTTTTAACAATGAACAAGTACTGGAAAATTATATTAGTTCAGCTAATTGTCCTTGATTATAGGGGAGGGGGAGGTATAGGGGAGGTTATTTACAATTCCAGTTGTATCATCACGGTTGCAACCATCCAAATGGATATCTGCCGTGGTCTCTTCTGTTTTGCCATCCATGATCCTATTTCAAACATTCCATGTTTTTTTCCTATTTCCTTTAGTTTCCTCCAGCTTATTACCGCAATAATTAAACACTGCGTTTCTCCTCATTTTATTCACCAGATTCCTTTGCTTCGTAAATAAAATAAATGATTCACCACTTTTGGAATCCAAATGTGATTCATAGAGCCGATTTTCTATTTCCCAGCATTTGCCCAGGTCGAATTTTGTCTTCGTATTTAGGGATTTTTCTCTATAATCTATCAGTTCTAAATTAGATTTTCTTCTGTGAAAACCTTTGAAAGTGGAAAGAATGGTGGATATGAATACACTCTCTACATCTGCAAATAGAACGGAAATGGAGTCATTAAGACATAGGAAGGTAGATATGCATTAAATACAATTTTCTAATTTAAAAAAATCATTGAAAAAGAAAATAGGACTTGGTGCTTTTTATAATAGGATTTATAATATAAATAGATAAAAGGTAAGGTGAAACATACGGTATTGGACTCTATAATCCCTACCGGTGGTGCTATCTCTGTTTCTTGGCTCTTCAGACAGGAAGTGCAATTGGGGGTTGGGGGCCAACCATTCTGTGCTTTCGCACACCCTTTCTATTGTCCTTCCCCAGATTTCTCCGGGTACCCATTTAGAGCTTGGTTGACTCCGGCTGAGCCTACAGATTCACACCACTGACCCTCGTCCCAAACCAAATAATTGGGTACGCTAAGATTCAAACCCTCGCCTTCTCGGACAAAAAATATTAAATCTAGCACACCAATCCACTCGGCTAGGTTGGATTGGGGGGTAAGGGTTGGGAGTAGAGGGGGTATCTACTCTGGGAATTATCTAATGGTTTTAACATTTACTTCTAATATATAATCGAAACTCCAACAATTCTCCAAATTATCTTATTTTTAATTGAAACACGTAGTAAGCGCAGATAACGTCTTATTCGTAAGTTTATGGATTTGCGTGCTAGCATATCAAACAATTTGTAGTAACGAACTGTAAGAATGGTGTGACATGACTCAATATTAACCGAAACTCTAGAAACGGAATTTTGATATCAATCGATATTTCATCGGCTTATTATGTTGATTCCAAATATATAAGATTCATTAAGCTTAGTTTCACCCATAAAATGCTAAGAAACTGCGAAAATTTGCAGGATTTTCGAAAGAGGGGGGAACAACCACTAAAAGTCAAAGAATTTTAATTAAAATCAAAATATTAGATTCGGTGAGTCAGACATCTCTACTGTAGAGGTTTCAAGTCCCTATCTGCAAAAATATTGAATTCTGTCTTATTTGCCAGAAGAAAAACCGCATTTGCATGTTATTTTTTTTCCCAGGGGCGATCGTATCGAACCTAAGGCCTTAGAACATCGAGAGAGGGTTCATTTGAACAGAAATTCAATTTTCTACTGTCCCTTCATTTGACGAAAAAGATTGAACCGCTATTAGCCCCCCTCCCACGTCCCTTTTTTCCAAAAATTGTTTGATCAAAAGTTTGAGATAGCCATTTTGTTTAGCATAGTTGAAAGATTCCAAAACTATATCTTTAGATTTAATACGACCCACACAGCCCCTGAAGATAGGTCTGGGGATGAAAGTGAGCTAAGGATGATTTTCTAAGGATAACAAAAAAATGTATGATGTATGAAAACCAGTTTCATAGCCACAAAGACAAATAATAGGTGACGGAATGCGTTGGACTTTGTATAGTTTGGGCTATATATTTGCACATTAGAGGGGTGGGGGTAAGGTTTGGCTAAGTTAGGTTAAATTGTTTTACCATCACACCCCACTATTGGGAAAATATATAGCCCAAATTATTTTATTATATAAACTAAAGTATTGTATTTTCATCATTTTTTTATATATTTCATTAGGATTAACATAAATTTACTTCTTGGGAGTCTTCCATATGATTAATAAATACCTCTTTTTTTATAAAAGAAACAATAAGAACAATGTTTATCAAATTTGTGAAGGGTGGGACAAATTTTTTCGATAGAAATATAAAAAGGCCATTTTCAAAATTTTCGCCGGTGTCCCAGTAATTATACTAGCTCAACTAGAGTAAAAAGAAAATAGTTCCCATACTTTGGGGGGGGGGGGAAAAAACTAGGATTTTGAATCGACAAGGGAAAAAATGAAAGGAAGAAAAGGCATATATTTTGATTATATTACCGATAACGAATTTCCAGTGATCGGGGTATAAGACAATGGCACCCATTTGGGAAAATACAGGGAGTAAGCAAGGATTTGTTCTATTCTCTGCAGAAAGATGATAAAAGGCATTTTTCAAAATTTCAAGGGTAATTTTCACTTGAGAAATAAAAAATAGCAACCTAAAGGTATTTTTCCGCATCTAGGGGGTAATTTTACCCCATTCCTGTAGGTGCACCTGTCTAGAACATGGCCAAGAAACAAAACAATTAATAATTACAATGATAAACAGTGCTACTATTCTAGTGATTTCTAGTCTTTAATCAGGTGATCTAGTTACATTTTTTCTAGATTCTAGTGATTTTTTTCACTGGGTGGCAACCCTGAATGCATGATTTCTCCGTAGAGACTCTATGGAAACAACCGGGAGAAGATGTCTCTGTAGGAGCAGAATATTAAATTATTCATTTTTTGATTGATTGTATGATGTTTATCCTTTGTGCCATTAATATTTAATTAACAGACTGTTATATTCATGACAGTTCATTTTCTGTCCCAATTTCAATTTTTCGTCAATTTCGATGTTTCCGATAGGTATGTTCAGGAAAGAGGGAAAAGTTACATCATAAAAGTCACTTTCTCTTTGATGAAATTTAATGTAGAGCCAAAAGCTGCAATTTTCGACTGAAGCTTATGGTAGGCCAAGGGAAGAATAACTGGTACTTCAGTTGGGCAAATGATAATATAAGTGGGTATATTATCCAATTGCCTATCCTCGCATAAGCGGAGCTGTTCAAATATATCTTTCACATGTCTGTAGGATGGCTGATCTCCCGCCCCGCGTGGCATATGTATGCCACTGTAGAAAACTTGAGCCCAAAACACAGCTTATGCATCTTTTAGTTTATTATCCGGGAAAAACTTAGCAGCATGGTGAGCCATCACTTCATCATCAAGCCCAGAGCGGATATTTGTTTGCAAAAAGTTAAGGACGTACAAATGCATAGGCACTACCACCTTTGGTAAGGCCGGACCGCTTAGTAACACGGAACCTGGCAATGCTTGGATATTCCAAGCCAAATGTCCGTTCATTTTACTAGGTATCTCTTATTAATCCGCTTTATGTCTGCACTCTTTGAATGCTGAAAATTAGTAATATTTCTCAATTTTCTCAATTAACACTGATTTCTCAATTTTGTTTGTTGTGCAATCTAATTAACTACAAAGTTAGATCCAGTTTATGACCTCACGGTTCAAAGGCTAAATCAATGCCCAAAAAAAGGACAAAGCAGGTATACCCCCCTCTGCACATTTTTTAGAATCGTATCTTTTCCGCTATTCAGTAAAGATCCTATAGCTAGTCGGGATTTAAAAGCACTTTTTATATTATGTTTTCTTTTGAATCTTTTCTTAATTGTTGTGATAAAATTGGACCATCTGGTGAAGTTATGTAATTAATTTTCTTATTTGACCAATCTTCCTAACTTATTGTCAGTTCAATTAACCTTATCTTTCTTTTTTCTAATTTCTGAGAAGCCATCTCTTCATGATATCCATTTCCAATAAAAATTATTTAGTAACTAGTAGTGTATTTTCAAACGATGATAATTTTCAGTACTCTATCAACTAAAGAAATAATTGCTCTCCCTTCAACTTGAATAAAATATATCTGACATAAAATATAAATAACGTTTTTTATTTGAAGGTTTACGATAAATCGAAAAAGCCAACTCGTTATTATCTCTAAGAATCCATGTATCCAAAATTACTGAAAAAAAAAATTAATGAACCGGTGTTTCCGTCGTTATCACACCTGAAGAAAATATTTTAACTGAGGAAATAACTGCTATAAAAGGTAAGATGGCGTTTATTTAACAAAACTACTAAATTTTGTGAGGTTTCGAGCAACTGCGGCTCTTCTACTACACAAGTTAGTGGAATTACTGAAAAAAAAAATTAATGAACCGGTGTTTCCGTCGTTATCGCACCTGAAGAAAATATTTTAACTGAGGAAACCATCCACTATATTAACTATATCTTTGTATATTAGCTATATTCTAATACGAGCTATCTATTAATGAACTTGTTTTGTAGATATTCAAAACTGGATTCAAATTTAATTGAATCCCTCCTCAATGATTCAAAATTTTCAGAAAAAGCTTCAATTTCTCATTCCCCATAATTCCAAATAACCAAAATATAATCCATATACCTTACCCCAAATATAGGTTTTGAAAAAACACCTGTAATAAATTATTTACAAGCGTTTCTGAAAACATTGGCTAATTTACCCTGTAATAATAGCCTATTTGAATCGCACAAATAGTTGCAGAATCTCTTACCATCATGTTCGTTTTGAAAAAAATTCACCTTACCTACGAAATGTATTATAACAGTTAGAGTTAGGGCATTTTTGTTCAAAAGAGAGCTTAGTTATAGCCAAAGAAAAGGTTCAACAATTTGAAAACAACAACAAATAAATCGAATACAAGATTTAAGATTGAAAATGGGAGCAAATTGAACATGTGAATTTTCCCGATTGGCCTGAATCTTATATGATACCTTAGGCAAAGAAGACCTAAATGCAGAAGGAAAACAAGAAATATAGCTTTCCCTCAAAATACTGCCTAATAAGGACCGGAAAAGCACCAAATACTTTTTTCCCACCCACTTCAAACGGAAGAGGCTATTTTAGAAACTTGTGAGGGGGATCATTCAATTAAAAATTGAAATTTCTAGTGCCCCTTTTTAAGACTAAAAGTAATTAGAGGGCAACCAGCCACACTCTCAGTTCCTTTTCTGCTGCCAGGCTTGTTTATAACCCCAATGATAACAAATTAAATTTTGATATATCAGTTTTGTTCAGAAAGTTCGCCATGTCTTATAAATTTCCCTTCGGGGTTGATATTACGCCCCCAGCTCCATTGTTAAACTTTATCTTACCCTGCCATGATAACTCAACGTCCAGAACCACGAAAAAAAAAAAACAAGAAAAAAACGTAAATAAATACTATGACATTCGACACCACAAATTCTGCCTATATTTGGCAATAATGGTAGAATATTCTAGAATTCCTTGTCACCTTCATTATTCTTATTGGTCACTTTCTCTTTGAATGCTCAATTTTGTATGTTGGGGGATATTTCCACAGGGGACGGAATTACCCGGGGGACTTCAGCGAAAGATTTTGATCGAGATGATTTTCTTTTTTGTGTGGGAGGGGGGGGGGGATTTTCTGGAGGATTCCCCGAGGGAGGAGTTCGGCGAGAGTTCTGGAAGGATTCCCCGTAGGAGGAGTTCAGCGAGAGAAATTTCCTCTGGGCAGATTTTCCGGGGGTTTAAGCCCTGCAACATCAAAAAATAGCTAAATCGTCCATGTTGGTATAAATATTAAAACCCTAGGGCTAAAGAATAACAGCATACCCAAAACTGGGATAAGAAACATAACCCCATTATGAATACAAACCAATATACGTATTAATAAATAGATCCCCCAATTATTTGAGTGATAAGCAGTAAAAAGATCAACATTTCTTCTGGGTAGCGGGCATATTAAGGCCACTAAATTTAGCTTTTCCCACCCTAACTAACATTTGCAACTGATTTTGAGCAAACCTCTAACCAATGGAACGTACAATTTACGCTACCCAGGGGCGCCAAAACACAAACCTTTAGGGGCGGGGGCAAATTTTTCAATAGAAGACACAAAAAAGGTGTTTTTCAAATCTTAGGGGTGGCAACCACCCCATCTCATCCAAATTAGTAGGCCAACTGGTAGGCCTGGTGCTGTTTCACTTTTTTCTCCTAGCCGAGTCCCTATTAAAAAGACATTTTAGTATTAACTGAAATTAACATCAAATCTCCTAAGCAAGCATATTTTAAGAAGATAAGCTTCAACCATGTATTCATCAAAAGTGAAAGCTGTCTAATGACCTAAGTAACTTGTATTCATTATCAAAGCTTGAACACCCAAATGTGTAATTGATTAGATTAATTGTGAAATATTCCTGTGGTAAACATGACAAGACCTGCAAATATGGATTGTATATTAGGGTCTCTTCGAGAGGTCATAAACACTTTGTGCCGGAGCAGTTAATTAACAAAATAGGGATTAATGTAATAAAAAGCTAGGGGTATATCATTTAAGGGGAAGACAGGAGACTGAAGAAAAAATTTCAGAAAGACACGAAATGAAAAACGAACTATTATATGAAAAATATGGGAAATTATGAAACGTTATCAAAGTCCTGAATTTCACCGGGGGCGGGAGCTGGGGAGCAAGAGATAGAAATGCTTTATGTGAAAAATTTTGTCAAGCGTAGATTTGCAGACTTCGCTCTAAGCTCAACTGATTGGTGCAATAAGTTTTCCCAGTTCTCACATTACTTGAAGTCATATTACTTGAAGGGTTAGGTTTATATTAACGGACTATTCAGGTAGCTATGAAACAAACTTACGCATGTAGTCAGAATTTCATCCTGAATCCAATTGTAACATTCATTTACATCACATATAAACTTTACCCCCAACTCCCTAGTGTGCAAATATATACTCTGAATTGGTTTATATAGGGGTGGGGGGTAAAGCTCATTTCCAGCAAAAATGAATGTTAAATTTGGATCCATGATGCAATTCAGACTATATAGGTAGATTTATTTCTTAGCTACCTGAACAGTACATTAATATAAACCTTACCCCTTTTGTTTTCTTCAGAATACACTTCAACTGATAGGTAGCTCTGAACGATGACCAACTGACCATGTTACTCATGGTGTTGAATGAGAACGGTGACCTGATGAGTGAGAGCGATGAGTGAGAACGATGACCTGATGAGTGAGAGCGATGATTAAAAAACCTGACCATGAGTGAGAACGATGACCTGATTACCAAACTACCATGAGTTTGATGGGAAACTTTACCATGAGCCCTTGGGTATCTTTTGAACTGTGCATCACGTAATTTTCGTATCCAAAGCTTGGTTCAAGCACGGATACAAGGCGGTGGGGGGGAGATGGGATGGCCTGTCCTCCAAAGACAAATGTTTGAATAATGCTTCGTAAACTATATTATTAAGGGCTATATTTGAGAAATAAGAACTGAAAAAAGTGACTGTTTTCTAAAATAAAATAACAGCACAGTCAGTTTTATGTATATCATACATATCATGACTGTACAGCACAGTCAGTTAAAATGGTATATCAGCACAGTCCGCTTTATGAACTCAAGACTGAAATGTTTCTGCTGTTTGAGAGAGCCCAGGGGAGTGCGGACTGAAGACAAAAAAGTTACATAGTGACAGTTTTGTGGCATACAGAGGCTGGTATCACTTGCCACTGCTTCTTGAGACCGAGACACAGACAAAATGTGTGTAATACAGACGCCTAACTGAACTAATTTTATCTCAATCACATAGATTGCAAAAATCCAAGACTCCTGCACACACCCTGGCAATCATGTCTATTCATCTGCCAGCAATCGAATGTATTTGCCTCACTTGGATCCTAGTGTGAAGTATTTTATTCACCTTTTTGTTCATTGAGTTTAATACTTTACATTTTTCTTTACATCTTATTCTGTTGACATTGATTTACTAATTGCTATTTTGAACTTTTTGTTGCAATTTCTGGAGATCCTTGAATTAATTAAGCTTTTTCCAATATTTACATGCTCATGTAAATATTGTAAATGTCACGTAATATTGTCATGTAAATATTAAAGCAACAGTGATGAATAAACATACTTTATAAACATACTTTTAACATACTTTATAAACATACTTATAATGCTATAACCATAATATGTTTATAATGCTTATAAACATAATAATGCTAAATTCGAAAAGAAAAAAGAGTAAAAAATGAAAAAATTATAATCACTGCTGTTTACATTCTCCAACATCAGAATCAGGCACTCGGAAAATTTCTGGTTTTATTTTCGTCACCTTTCCTTTTCCCTTAATAACTGTTTCTTCCTTCTCACTGCTACTTCCACACACTTGAAACTCACCAAATTTCTTCGGCACGCTTAACTGATGCTCTTTCAACGTTGGCTTAATATCTTCCTGAACTACAGCTGTATCAACAGGATCATTTTCTTTTTCTTGATATTTATCGTAGTTCTTCATTGATGCGGGTTTTGGTCTAACAGTTTGTTTTCCAATGCTTTCTTTGAATTGAGTTGCTACGAATTTCTCTTTGAGTTCTGATTCTGGTTCTTTGGCCTTTTCCTTATCAGGAAAGAATATCCTTTCTACAATTACAGTTTTTGATGCTTTTACTGGAGGATCACCTGGGACAAAAATGTACATTAGTAAACGCTTTCACTATTCTTGGACATTCTCTAACGAGATCCAATAGATCAGTATCCTAAAAATGCAACCAAAAATATTGCCCCCCCCCAAGGAAAAATTTCTTCTCCCAGTCCCTAACTTGAAACCTTCATTCAAAGCCAAAATGATACAACGAAACGGTAAAAAAAAAAAATAAAAAATAAAAATAGAAACATGATGTGGTGCGCGCTGTTTCTTGAAACAACAAACCCACATTGTATACAAGGGAGGTAATTCATGCTCCCAAAAGCTCCAAATACAGGGATTATTGAAAAGGGGTGGGGGGTCAATAAAAACCAATAAATTAGGGTTGCTTACCGTCTTGACCCCACGAGAATTGGTGTATGTCACCTCTTTCCCCTCTATCAGTTCCAGAAGTGAATCAAAATATCTGAACACAAATTTCAGCGCTAGACTCAATATGCGGAAGTAACGTTAACTTTTACCTCTTTTCAGCTAGTGCGAACTTCATCTTTTATTTTTAGTTTATACTCTGCAATAAAATAACGAAGAAACTTCAGAATTTCAGAGGGGAACATATTTCAGCCTTCAGTTTTGTACGAGCCTAGGATCACCTCTAATTAAATTATTTAACCAACCAAAAATTGTGTTACCTTTTAATTTTTTTCATGAATTGAGCATTCTATTGATTTATATTTGTAGCTATAGCATAAGTAACTTTTTAAGGTTAGAAAAAAATATAAATTGTCTTCCACATCCCTGCTCTTATATTAGCAAACATTAGGCACAGACGAACCAAGGCCACATGTAACGTAAGCACAATATTTATATTTTTCTTTTACTAAATGTACTTCAGCAGACATAACCCCCTTTTCAATTCTAACCGCGAAAAGGGTAATGTCTAGCAAAACTGAAATTTTGTTTCAATCAGTCTTGTGGCAGATTGTTTTTATGTTTGTGGCAGAGTGTTTCTAGTGGTTATGTTTTAAACATTTAAAAGATTTTTCAGAATTTTTCTTTTTCGGTCTTTGGAGCAGATTTTTTTTGTGTTGGTGACTTTCAGTGCTGCAGTGTTTAGTGTCAAACACTTCTTAGTACTTCTGATAAATTTTTGATTATTCAGTCTGTTTGAACCCCTGCCAAATTTTCTTTATTTAAAGCAGAGTAGTTAAGTTTTTAAACTCCTTTATCTCATATATGATTTCTCTCAATTTTATCTCTATACGAGTATACTTTATACACGAAGCAGGTAGGATATTTTTGAACAATGAAAATGCCCTTGAAAAGAGATGCAAAAAAAACACGAGAAAGTTCAAATATTGCAAAGATTTTTAGACTAATTGACAAGCTGTTAAGATGTAAAACCCTTGATATCACTTCTGACGCAAGAGCCATTGCAACGCATAAATGAATGATTCAACTAATTGTTTATGTATAAGAGAAACCCGTAAAAACAGCTTTTATCATATGGATAGAGAAGGTACTTGGACAAAGAGGAAAAAAAGTCCTTTAAAAATAATCTGAGAACTACCCTGAAAAATTCTTTGAATACTTCGTTAAAACAACTAGACTAGGTTTGCTTGGCGAAAAGATCCCATATTAATAGCATTAAAAAATCTTCCGTAATTATATATCCTTGCGAGGATATGCTTATAATATGGAAGGGAAAATTGTGTAAAGTTTAGGGTAAAAGGAATAGTCACTTTTCTGGAATTTAAATTATGTTTTGTTATCTATTTTTTTCTAGTGATATTATAATGTATTTTGTGATAAAAGCTGTTTACACCGTGACTGGTGAATCTATTGAGCTGCCTCATAAATCAATTTGTATTTTTTTGGATGCTACCTGTTTTGTTACTAACACGTAATTTGTCTGCTTGAGTTTTTAAAAGAATTCCAATTGGACAATTAAGTTTATCGACTTCATAGTCGGTTAAAGGCTATTATGAGCTTCCTAAATTAATATGTCATTTTCCAAAGGTTACTTGACGACTCTTCCACACCCCCCAAAAATATTCCTGTTCTTTGTGTGGGATTTATATGTTCAGATTGACAAAATCTTACAATATGGGGAAAATTATAAGCCATCATATTCACACAGATGAACACATTTTATCCTTACATTTGCAGAGGAAAGATACTTTTTGCCCTTTTAAACTTCGAATTCGCTCTTTAGTTTTATCAGAAAAAAGTTTTTTCTTGTTTCTAGGCAAAAGATATTATTTTACATGTATCAAACACTCTTTTGCGCACATATCCTTCAATTTTGGGTTGTGATAACACTATGATACTTAAAAAAAAAGGTAAAGAAATACGCCATTGGACTTTAAAGTCCCTTCACGCGCTTCTGATCTCCATTTAATGACCTTTCAGCCAGGAAGTGCAATGGGGGGGGGCAGCCATCCTATGCTTTTGCATACCCTTCCTGTTTACTTTCCCCAGATTTCTCCATATACCCATTTAGAGCCGGGTCGACTCTAGCTGACCTGACAGAACCACACCACTGACCCCCTTTCCAAACCAAATAACCAGCGACACCAGGACTCAAACCTCACGGACAAAGGTTTCCATAAGGTTCACGGACAAAGGACTCAAACCTCACGGACAAAGGTTTCCATAAGGTTCACGGACAAAGGACTCAAACCTCACGGACAAAGGTTTCCATATCTAGCGTGCTAACCACTCAGCTGGGATACTCATAGTACTCTTATATTGTCTTTGAAACGGAATTATCTCAAAGAAAACAAAAAGATTACTTTCCTATAATTCCATAGTAAAAATGTGCTTTAAATTCATTGGTTATATCAGTGAAATATTTTTGAAAATCAATCATATTATTCCTTATTCCTGAAGAGGCAACTTGTCTGTTATTCGATTGTACCACATTTTTAAACATTCATTGGAAAACTACTGTTATTAGTCATAAATGTCAGTGAAACTATAAGTTGTTTAGTTGCAGCGTAAACAACAATATTTTTTACTTCATCGAACATGGTAAATTTCGTGTTTTTGCGGATTTTTACTTCAATGTGCAGAAAAATCCTTCCGAAAGCCATCGCATTTTGTTGCAAATATATGGTGATAATGATTTAGCTGAAAGAACGTGTCGGAAGCGGTTTGTACGATTTAAAACTGGGAATTTGGAAGACTAGAAACACGCTGGAGCACTAAAAAAGTTTGAAAATAAAGAGTTGTAAGTTAGTTCTCAATGAAGACGTATCACAAACACAAGAAGAACTTAAGAAAACACTTGAAGTCACTCATCAAGCAATTTTCCGCCGTTTAAAAGAAAAGAGAATGATCTGAAGGTTATGATACTGGGTGTCGTGTAATTTGAAGCCAAGAAACATCGAACGCCGTTTTTTTTTTCACGTGCAAACAACTGCTTTAACGGCAAAAAAGGAAGTTTATCTTGCTTCAAATTATGACGGACGGTAAAAAGTGAGTCCACTAGGATAATTCAAAACGCGAGAAAACATGCGGATACCCTGGTCATTTCTCATCCTTGACGGCATCGACGTGATCAACAGCTCGGCGTAGTGTGTTATGAACTACTGAATCCAAACAAAACTGTTACAGGGAACATCTACCGATGTCAATTGGTGCATTTGCGCCAAGTTTTGCAAGAAAAACGCCCACAACACGCCGATAGACACGAAAATGCTATTTTGCAATTGCAGCATGTGGTCGGCCACATGCTGCAACGCCCGTTAAAACACCTCCCACCCACCTTATAGCCCAGACATTGTTCATTCTGATTACTATATATTCCGATCAATGCAGCATGGCTTGACAGACCAGGCCATCTCCAACTATGATGAAGTAAAAAAATCGGTTCGATTCGTGGATAGCGGCTAAGCCGGTCGAATTTTTAGATATGGTATTCAGTAAATTGTCAGAAAGATGGGGAGAAGTTATGGCTAGTGATGGAGAGCACTTGGAACATTGAGTTTGTATCCAATTTTTTAAAATAAAGTTTCAATTAAAAAAAAAAGGCATGAGCTTATTTGCACATCAAATTCAAAATAAATACAAAAAAGGGATTATTGAAGCGTAACTGCATAAGCCCGTAGCTACGGTAAAAGTTCATTTTATCTTAATAAATCATCGGTTTTATATTTTAAGACTGCGAGAGAAAGCTTTGAAATATGTTTATTTTCCATTACAAACATTTAGAGCATCTGGTGTAATAATTTATGTCATCAGAATGTCAACAATGACATGAACTCAACACGATTAAGAGTTATCTTTTAATATGGATATTTTCTTTTCAGCAATTTGCCCTTTAAACGGCATTTTGTATCAAAATATTCAATAAATTGTAACAGGTGCAAAAAAATTTTTAATTAAGACAAAAACGGAAAAAATTTAAAACAAGAAAATTAATATCGGTGCTTTACATTATGGTTCCTTCATTCTACAGAAATTTTTTACACTTCTTAATAACCTTGTATTGCCTAGAATGAATTTGTTTCCTGTTCTTCATCCCGTCCACCAGAATAGCCACCCAACCCCTAGGCAAGGTATAAGTGTAACTCGGTTGTAAACGTAATATCCATCAACCAAAGAACTACAACAGAATAGCTGCAACCATTAAAATTCCGTTTAAGACACTTCAAAACAAGAATTAGTCCAAAGCAGGCATATAATGAGGTCTACAGAAACATTCCTATCTCAAAATTCTTTAAATTGAGCTTTATAGCAACAGACAATTTGTTACTTTTTCACTGATTGAAATCCCCTTAGCCCCTTAGACGCCATAATTCCCTATCACAAAACGTTTTTGCTACCTCCATATAAATTTTAACTTATAATAGACTAGAGACTAATTGTTTTGTGCTCACGCTCGTTGCGTCTTTTTTTCAATGTTACTAGTAAGGGTTTCGTAAGATTTTTGAAGGAGCCGCCAATGCTCACCGTCTTGTAGGCTGAATCACAAAATTCTTTAGTAAAACATTTTTTCACTAAATAATTCTCAATAAAAATCAACCTTAAAACCTTAAAGATTAATAAAGCAAAAAAAATCAAGATTTTTATTCTATACTTCCGTGTAAAAAGCGTGCTTTAATTCTTCCTATTTCTTTTTATGACTTAATTCCACAACCCAATTTCA